>JAQBSW010004671.1:0-66344 GCA_029291075.1 Eudiplozoon nipponicum
ATAATAATAGTAATGATAATAATAATAATACTAATAAAAATAATAATAATAATAATAATAATAATAATAATAATAATAATAATAATAATAATAATAATAATAATAATAATAAAAATAATAAAAATAATAAAAATAATAAAAATAATGATGATGATAATAATAATAATAATAATAATAATAATAATAATAATAATAACAATAATAATAATAATAATAATAATAATAATAATAATAATAATAATAATAATAATAATAATAATAATAATAATAATAAGAAGAACAAGAAGAAGAAGAAGAAGAAGAAGAAAATTCTTCCGAATTCACGTCAGAAGTGCAATAGTGTGCTATGAACATGAAGTTAACTGGAGAATGTTATCTTGGAGGGAAACAATATGAAAGACGATTTGATGTCGGTACAGAATTTCGTCAAATCAGTTGTTAGTAAGATGTCGACCTATATGATAAAGCAAAATTAAATTGTTTTTTTAAAAATTAATTATACAAAAGTCGGCTGATAATGTAACATTTCTAAATTGAATGATCAAAGAATCTACAGAAGCGAAACTGGTTGCAAGTATTCCGATTGGTAACAAATCATAACGACCAAGGCTAGAGAGGTAGTAAGGCTTTTTAAAAGGCCAGTAGTTAGCAATTAGACAAATTACACAATAACAAAAATGAAGCGTCAGAAAATAATTGATAGAGAAAAGGACTCAAAAAAATTGAAAACTGAACCAAGTTGCATAACAAAACCATTTAAAAATGAACACCAAATAGGCTGTCGAATGGTATAGACAAACAAACAGCATAAATTCTTTAGTTCAAGTTTGCAAGCTTGAAATAAATACCAATTCCATTATATTAAACAAGACGAAGAACGTAGATACATTACCGTCAATCACACGTACTGACGCGTTTCGACCTTCTATGCTCATGATCTGAGAACAACGGAAAACTGACCAGCGTGAATAAAACCACAATGCTTATATATATGGAAAGCATAAATAGATATTCGGCTCTCACCTGTAGTAGTCTCGCACATATTGTACTTGACTGATATAATTAAACAATATTTGATTGCGCGGGTGGTCGTAACAATTATTTGCTTGAAGCAAAATACCAATCCAATTGCGTTTAACCAGTCGTCGAACAACATAGAAAAACTACCGCAAGTCTCACGCACTGACGGGTTGCGACCTTCCCTGATCATCATCAAAGTAAGACGGCAAACTGACTAGCGAGGATTAAACCACATTGCAACTGATGAAGGCCTACGGTAAGCTTGGCCGAAATATATTGATGAAAGAAAATTACTGGAACAATGAAAGCTGCGTTAGTCAAAACGCAGATCAGGTAATAACGGTAATTGTCTTAACATTAAATAGCCGCATGCCAGGCATGTGCATGTGTATGTGTATGCCTAACCTAAAAGAATCAGTTAAATAGAATTGATACAAATTTTACGTACATCTAAATGAACTGTAGTCAATAGACATTAATTTACCCTTTGCAACTTGGAGCCAGGTGAAAAATGATAGCCTAATATTATAGAAGATGTAGAAAGGATCTTGATTCATATCAAGATCGCACCCTTGATTAAAAGTAATTGGTATGCAGGAATGTGGCTAAGTGGCCAGAGCACCAGATTCCGAGGCAGACATGCCCAGATTCGAGTCCTGTCCGTAGCAAATTCTGGCCAGTACATGATGAGTTCCCAATAAGGACGGTACCGGTCTACTGGATGAATTGCCCCTTCTACACTATACAATTCTCAGTTTATACTGACATATGTAAGTAATTAATGGGTCAGGTGCTTATATCAAGACCGCAACCTTGATTATAATAAGTGTAATATATTTGTTTTATAACACATGAATATAGGTTATAGTTTTTTTTCTTTACTTTAATTGTGGTTTACACGAATATTCCACCTGAATCGGTGGACAGACGTTTATATTAACACGGTCAAGAGGAGTCAGGTAAAATAGACTAGAATAAGATGATTTGCTGTTAGCACACATATTACTGGGAATCTTCCATGTAAAGTCGTTTAATTCTCTAAATATTGTACAATACACTAGTAAATTATCAAATTCATCGAGAGAAAAATCGCCGGCTACGTTTTCATTTAAATTGTTTTGTATGAAAATAAATTAAACCTACCGTTGTAATCATGTTTCGAAGATTAAATTTAGCATTCATTTGACTGAATAAAAAAAGTAGATCGGTAAATTTTAGATGCTCGAGTTTTCCCATTCGTTTTATACGAATTTTAAAAGTATAAATTATTTTTAAAATTTATATTTAATTTTTCTTAGATTTGTCTTATTTTCAGCAAATACTGCAATTAAAAAACTACTATAGAACTTCTGAGATGTTAGGAATGTGTTTTAAAATCTACATACGATACAAACGTTGCTATTTAAACGAAATAAATTATTAGTAGTATAAACTTATTATTGTCTTGAATCACCTTTTAGTATTCCTGTTTTCCAATAAATGGCAATTTACTATTAATTTATTGGTATTCATTAGCTGTAACGGAAGTAGTATATGCTGTTAGCTATCTTTGCCGGTTTTCATGTATCTATATTTTACCATTTTTTGCTTGTGTTAAGCAAATATGAGGATTTAAAAACACTTATTTTTTACAATATAATCTTATATTGTTCATCTCGATTTCTTTAAAACGGTGTTGCTCCACATATAAAGTTGAATAAAATTCAATTCAATTCAATGAGGAGAGCCTATCTACAATACTAAGTTTGTATCAGACACTCAGGTGGGTCAAATATAATAAATCAACATGTGATGCAAAATTATTTAAAAAGCATCTGAGTGGTAGCAGACGTATGCCCGACAATTTTATTTTGTATTCCATTTAAGCGGAACGGTTTACCCCACATTACAACAATAAATAAGAATCAGCAGTTATTTTCGAACTAAAAAACGTCTTATCGATGTACATGCAAAAACTGATCATCAACTTGCGTAGGTTAATCAACCAGATCGTTTCTAACCAAAGGAAAAGAAAATTTCAAATTACAAGCCTATATCAAATCAATTGGTGAATGCACAGCCGTAATTAAGCAACCTATTATTGAATCTCGCACGAATGCTCACTGTATATTGTCTCTAAGATGCATAGAAGTTCAATAACAGAAATGAGTAAGCAATTAAGGAATCACTGCAGTAGAAAAAATTGCAACCTGATTATGTAATTAGGAAAAATATGTACAAACATTGAATCCAAATTGGAGATGACGCACGTAAATGATTAGATGTTTCCCCTATTTCAATTTCCAGCGTTTTACCTTTCAAAAATACACAAATATGTTCATTTGTAGGTAAACAGGCAGAACATGAGAATAAAAAATTTCTTGTATTCGAAAAAATGATTTTTACCTATGCCTATGTGAAAGTCCAAATTAAATGGTAAAATAAGATCTGCTAGAAACAAACGATTTTAGAAATATTCTTCTGCATTTGTCCAACAAATTAACATATAACAATAATTTAACAATACATTGTACCCTTCCTGTGTGCAAAAACAAAAAGAAATTTTATCAGATATAAGAAAATTTTCTTTCTCATGGTCTTCTCAAATATCTACTCATGAACATATATTTATATATAAATTGGAAAGAAAAACAAAATAGAAATATGTGAACAAAGAGAGAGCTTTCCAATTTATATATAAAGATATGTTCATGAGTAGATATTTGAGAATACCATAAGAAAGAAAATTTTCTTATATCTGATAAAATTTCTTTTTGTTTTTGCACACAGGAAGGGTAAAATGAATTTTATTAAAGCTCGCATTTCAAAAGAATTTAACAATAATTGATTGCGCGGGTGGTGGTAACAATTATTTAAATCAAGTTCGCAAGCTTGAAGTAAACACCAATCCCATTGTATTTAACCAGTAGCCGACATTTCCAGTCAAGTTCAATGTATGCGAGACTGCTAGAGGTGAGAGCCGCATGTCTAAATTTGATTTCCATATATATTCAATGCGATCTGATCCTCGATAGTCAGTTTGCCGTCGTACGCTGATGATGATCATGGAAGTTCGAAACGCGTCAGTGCGTTGCAGCTGGCGTTAGTTTTGTTATTTTGTTCGACGACTGGTTAAATTACCATATGTATGTATTTGTAAAATGCAGATCAGACCTAAAACACAAGAAAGGCCGAGTGCTTTTATGTGTAAGTGTGTATGTGTGTGTGAAAGAGAGAAGGAGCGAAAATAATGTTGTTTTCTAATAAATAGCTCGCTTTGTACCATAATTTACGTATTTCGGAGAAAAAAAACATCGACACACGTTGAGCCTGGTGTATATTGGATGCGATACGGAGATATAATAGAACGGTTACCTGAATAATTTGATAGATAGTTAGATATATGTCTCTCACCTCTAGTTTTCGGCTGTACAATTTCTATGCAGTCAGGATCATTAACTTTCAGCATCTTTCGCCACATAATTTATGCAATTAAACAATCATTGCTTGTGGGGTGGTGATAACGATACTTTTAATCAACTTAGCGAGTTTAAAATAAGTAAAAATCCAATTTTATTTAATCAGTCGCACAACACGTTAGTTTTGCTATCTTGGCCGACTGGTTAAATCCAATTGGGATTTTCTTTATTTCAAGCTCGCAAACTTGAGTTAAGAAACTATTATGATCACATGTGCAATCAAAGATAGCTTAATTATATAACAAAAAATATACCTAATAACTAATTAGTTCAGTTGTGACCAGAAGGATAAACCAAAGGCAGCATGAACGGAAAGTATAATCTCGTGCACATTCGTTTCGTGATTACTGGCGACTCATCAGTAGGAGCCGGGATTACGCCCTTTAACCACTATATATTTGGGTTAGGAATGTGGATAATAGGACAGTAAATTCTCTTAGACTGATATCGATCAAGGCCAGAGTGTATGGATTTACTGAAGTAACATGTGTTCAGAAATAATTTTAATTCTCAAATTCGGTGAACTATAGCATAAATTGATATCCATCATGTTGGTACCATATACCGACTCGGCAACCATAGTGTTAGTACCATGTACATTTTCGGTACAATAATGTTGGTATCGGTTACTGACACAATAGCCATAGTGTTAGTATCCTTTACAGACTCGATATATATATATATATATATATATATATATATATATATATATATATATATATATATATATATATATATATATATATATATATATATATATATATTAGTGTGAGTTAGCGTTGAAGTCGCATTGTCGTAGACTTTATATGATGTTAGCTTCACTAGTGCAGGTTTGCACATTCGTCTAGGAGATTGTACCGTCCTATTATCCCACATTCCTCACCCAAATATATAGTGGTTAAAGGGCGTGATACCGGCTCCTACTGATGAGTCGCCAGTAAGCACGAAACGAATGTGCATGAGATTATACTTTCCGTTCATGCTGCCTTTGGTTTATCCTTCTGGTCACAACTGAACTAATTTGTTACTAGGTTCGCAACACCTAATACATACTTGTATATATATTAGCTCTCCGCAACAAACAGTATTTAAATGTTAAAAGAAATATACTTGACAACCAGTCGATCCATTTTATTTTAGCATGAACCAGTATTTCGCCAATTAAATAACCATGGAACAACCGTACTGAGATGGAGAAAGGGAGAATTAATCAGATAACCATCCAATTATGTCCACTTATGCATCCTATCTAAATTCATCTCAGCGTGCTTACATTGCTCTTGACTGGAATTGACGGCTGCACAATTTCTATCCGGTCACGATCATTAACTTTCTGAAGCTTTCGCCACGTTTATATAAGTTTAACAATTAAACAATCATTGATTACGCAGGTAGTGATTACAATACTTTTAATCAAATTTGCGAACTTGAGATAAAAACAAATCCCATTGTATTTAACCAGTCGCACAACACTGTAGTTTAGTTATGTTGTTCGCCTGGTTAAATCCAAAATGGTTGGTGTTTATTTGAGGCTCGCCAACTTGAATAAAATAACTTTTATCACCACCGGTTTAATCACTGATTGGTTGATTGTATAACAATAATTATACTTAACAGCCAGACAATGCATTTTGGCTTGGACCTGGCTGTGTCACGATTAGCACTGTTAGCGTTTGTGTCCGTTAACAAATTCCTAGTTTCATTGAATAAATTACAAATTTATTGTCGCATTTCACCGTTTTAGTAGATTATTCCTCTTTTAGATTGTACATATCAAGTAATTTTTTGTGAGAGATCTGAGAGATTACCTACCTATTTAGCAAATAGTGATGGAAAACTGCTGTTCTACGCCAATCTTAAATTTAAAAATCTAAGTTACCGGGGGCTTCAATTAAATCCTCTCTCTCATATATATATATATATATATATATATATATATATATATATATATATATATATATATATATAATTGAACAAACATTAGTTTCGCGGGCGGTGACAACATATGCTTCAGTGAAGGTTTCCATCTTGATGTAAACACCTGACTCATTATGTACATATATTTTCAGAACAAACTAAGTATTGTAAATCAAACATTTGGTTGCACAAATATTCTTAAAATAAAATTTGCCAGCTTGAAGTAAACACCAATGCCATTTTATTTAACCAGTCGTCGAACAACATAGTGCGTTGCGGCTGGCGGTAGTTTTATTATATTGTTCGACGACTGGTTAAATAAAATGGGATTGGTGTTTAATTCAAGCTCGCAAACTTGATTTAAAGAGCAAGTATTGTAAAGTCTGGAAAAAGGAATTCATTCAGTTAACCGGTTTCGTCCTCATTTGAGAATTTCTCGTGTACTGTTCAGAATTTGCCGTGGACAGGGCTTGAGCTAGAGCAGGGTGGCGCAGTTTGTTAGTGCACCAGATTCCGAAGCAGCTGTACTCAGGTTCGAGCTCTTCCCACGGCAAATTCTGGCCATTGCAGCAACCTTGATGATAGAAATAGTCATATGGAACTGTGCTTTTTCAAAAAACACTGCACTACTGGCTTACAGAATCCCGCTTGGCCTACTAAAATTTAATTTGAATTCAAATTATGCACTGCCTTCCATGAAATGCACCATCCTGTCTCACAAGCGAGCAAGTAGGCACATAACATGAAAAGCAGTGGATATATAAATTTATGCATATTTATTAAAGTCAACAAATTAGTTTTAGTGCAATAGAATTTTCCATATATATAAATGCATACACACAGACATATTAATATTCATATATATATATATATATATATATATATATATATATATATATATATATATGATTTTATCCACCTTTCTGTTAGGTAGATCTCACTCTATCTGTCCATATAGAACCAACTCCATGCAACCTGGACAAAAATTGAATATATATATATATATATATATATATATATATATATATATATATATATATATATATATATATAGCAAATGGGGATGACGCTGACTTCGTGTTCTTTAGTCAGCGATAAAATTTTGCCTTTGTGAGGAGCATAAAGATAATTAAAGACCAATTTTAAAGTATTAAATTGACCCGCATAATGCAAATAATATCTTAAGCGGTGAGTTTTATTGAAAGATTCCAGTTAATATACTGCATCTATTCACAGAATGATGTGGAAATTTAAAACAACTGTCCACTACCTTAATTTGACCAGAGCAGTTTGCATTGTCAATTGTTTCTCGTGACTTGTGACAGGTAAACTTTGATTTAATTGTAATAAACCATTCATTCAGGACGCATGATTCACGATCAGAAAAAATGGAATGCCAATTCCAAAGTTTGCCAATAATAATGCAAAGGAAATACTCGAATGTTTGACAGCGAATTTGCTCACTAAAACCAAGTAGGCCTGATTTCTAGATCTAGTTCAGTTATTGGTTTTAATTCTAATTTAATTTAGGGTTTCAAGAGATGTGGCGTCAGAAACACTGACATAAATTTACTTGTTCCATTATATATATATAAACCCTTGTACTCTGCTCCAAGTCGACATCAGCTAACATATTTGTGTGCTAAACATGACATCGTCTAATGAATCATATAACGATTATGTGTTTTTTGTTGCAGTGAACCAGTATATATATAAGATAATGTATAAGTTGTTATTGTTATTTAAGTAAGAAGTTAGTTAAAAGAGAATCAGAGGGATATGCCAGTCAGCAGTAAAATTTAAACATTGTTTACAATCATTGCGTTGGTAACGTTTTCATGTATGGTAAATAAAATATATTGTTAGATGGCTTTGAAGCGCATTGTTGGATACTTTACATGACGTTAATTCCATTACTGCTTCGAATACACAATCGTATAAGAGATTGTATCGTCCAACAGTCTGACAATTACTTTGTAATCAAGGTTGAGGACTTGAAATAAACACCTGATTCACTTTATACATACATTTTTCAGTATAAACTTAGTATTGTATAATGTGTAAAGGGCAATTCATCCAGTAGACAGGCTTCTTTCTTATTGGGAACTCATCATGTACTGGCCATAATTTGCCGTGGACAGAGCTCGAACCTGGGCACGTCTGCTTCGGAATCTGCTGCTCTAACCACTGAGCCACCCTGCCGCACACTACACACACAATTCAGTTATATACTAATTAAGGTTTTTCTTGGTTTGAGCCCTCTTCGCGGCAAATTGTGAACAATAGGTGATGACTTCCGAATAGGGATGAAACCGGTCTACTTGATGAATTGTCTTTTTCAGACTATATCCTATATAGTTTATACTGATAAATGTATGCATATAATGGGCCAGGTGTTTATATCAAGTCCGCAACCTTGATTAAAAAGTAGTTTTATCACCACCCGCACACCCAATGTTCGTTTACCTATATTGATGTTCATTTCAACATCACTTCCAACTGTAACGTTGTATCTATTTTATAATGACAGCTTTTTGATGGCTAGTGGAACTTTAAGGCTAAAGGGATGCTATATAGGCTCTAAATAAAGGAAAGGCTAACCAGGAAGCATTAGTTAGTATAAAACTAAAAATTGTTTGTAGTGTGCGGCAGGGTGGCTCAGTGGTTAGAGCACCAGATTCCGAAGCAGAAGTGTCCAGGTTCGAGCCCTGTCCGTGGCAAATTCTCGACAGTACGTGATGAGTTCCCAATAAGGACGAAACCGATCTACTAGATGAATTGCCTTTTCACGCTATACAATACTTAAATTATATTGACAAATGTATGCATATAATGGGTCAGGGGTTTATATGAGGTCTCACATATCTTGACAAAATCAAAAGCGGGTATAAAGTATAGTACCGGCACCCATTGATGGGTCTCCGGTAAGCACAAAAAGCATGAGAGCACGGAATTATACCTATCGTTTATACACACTTTGGTTTATCCTTCTGGTCCTATTGGAATTAATTTGTTATTAGGTACGCAATACCCAATACGCTATCGAACATACATAAGCTATCTGGAACAAGCAATATATAACTTTGATATGCTGATGCATTACACCCATTTAACAACGAAACTAATAATTGTGTGGGCTGGAACTAGACAGAGTACGTACACGACAGTATGGAAAAAGCAAATAATGTATAATATCAATTGGTTCCTCATTGGTATAGTTGACGAACTGCATTTTTCGTATTATGCAATTTTGACTTTATACAGACAATATATATATATATAAATCCATTCCTATTGATTTACGAATTGATGCGCGCCCCTCTCAGGAATACCATCAAATAACATACCATAATTATTATTACTCAAGTTTGGAAATTAAATTTATGTACCTATTACTTAATTTGACATTGACAATTTTATTGGTAGTGTATTCGAAACGCGCCTTAGTTGTGAAAGAATACCCCTTTATAGAGGGTGTACCTTATATCCAATTGCGCCATATGGGCTGGAAACCACGGTTTTCTACCTTTTACGTTCATATTTGGTCATATTCTTTCTGACTTAAAGGAAGCACCAAGAAAGTTTTCTCAACAGTTTTAAAATAAAACAGCAAAAAGCAAAAATAAACGTGCGGATATGTATCGAATGCAATAGGACATATGATTACGCGATACTGGAAACAGTTTTCAAACTCACCCTCTTACCCATACCGGAACCTATTTAATATAATTGATACGCTTTCAGTGGGAAACCTTAATTTTTATCGCTGTCATTGGAATATTATTTCATCATTTCAAATATGCATAGTTCCCAGAGTCGAAGCGATACACTCGAACGCATTTATCTAGACAGAAGCTTGAGATAAACAACAATCCTAGTTTATCTAACCAATCGCACAACATAGCAAAACTATCGTCTACCACACGCACTGTAGACGTGTTTCACCTTTCTATAGTAATCTTCAGATCACGACGGAAATCTGACTAACGAGGATCGAACCACAATAAAAATATATTAGAACTCACACATTCTTCACAACAAAAATGAATGTCTTTAATTATGATAGCAAGGGGTTTCATTTAATTGCATGAATTAGAACTACTCTGATATCATATAACTTGCATATGTATAACGAAAGATGCAAAAAAGTTGCGTCTGTGACTGCATA
Organism: Eudiplozoon nipponicum; assembly: GCA_029291075.1. Taxonomy (NCBI): domain Eukaryota; kingdom Metazoa; phylum Platyhelminthes; class Monogenea; order Mazocraeidea; family Diplozoidae; genus Eudiplozoon; species Eudiplozoon nipponicum. Next base: position 10,564 of record JAQBSW010004671.1, read on the forward strand.
GAAATTGTGCAGCAGACAATTCCAGTAAAGTAAATTATATATAAGATTATTAGGGCTGTGAGCCGCATATCTAATCTTCTTATACCGTATATATGCATTGCTGTTTGACTCTCTTGGTCAGTTTTACGTCGTGCTCTGAAGATCATCATTCTAGATTGAAACCTGTCTGCATGTGTAATTATCGGTGGCTTTGCTGATGTACGACTAGTTATACACAATGGGATAAGAGCTTTCAAATTTTTCTCATACAATTTCATCTCCACCCAAGTAATCAATGAGTGAACTGTTTACATTCTTTATTATGTTGATAAGCATATTTCACTTATTACAACCCGTGCGATTAGATTTGCTTCAGCTTAATTGTAAAGCATGTTCAGTTTTTCAGTTTTCTTCTTATTTTACGTAATTCGCCTTATGTGTCCTTATCTTGATGAGTTTATTTGTTGATATGGTATTGCTTCGCTTTCTTAAATTATTGCCAACAAAACCGGATTTCTCTATGTTGAAAATTATTATAAACATTAAAATAAAAACCGCCGTTTCCATTATTTGTTGGTTAATTAATTGTCATTAAGGGAAGCAGCGTCTCAACTGCCATATTCTAGAAACTTTCAAATTAATTGCTTTTAATTAGGTCAAATGATATGATCTGTCAATGCATGCCCAAGATTAATGCTAACACGCAGTCTTCCGTATATGACACTATTCTACCATTCTTGAAGACTAGTGTTCCGTTGTGGACAGCTATATCTTCAAGATAGGGGAACTTAATTTAAAATAATGAACTGAAAATATTTCAACTTTTCCGGCGGCACAAAAAAGAGTAAATAAGAAAAATCACTATTTTTATTCAAAACTCCGAATCTCGTGGCGAAATTTTTGAAAAGCCTTCGTGAGTAGTTATTAGTGCCGGTGAATTCAAATAACGAAGGAAAGCAAATTTGCAGGAGTAAACAAGGAAACCTAATTTAAAAATCATTGACTACGCGAGTGGTGGCAACAATTCTTTAAATCAAGTTGGCAAGCTTGGGATAAACACCAATCCTTTTTCGTCTAACCAGTTGCACAACAAAAAACAAAACTAGTGTCAGCCCCACGTACTGGCGCATTTCTGCCTTCCATGACTTTCATCAGAGCACGGCAGCAAGTAGTCTAACGAATAACCGAACACAAGCATATAAATTTATATTTAGATGCATTAGGGGAACAAAACATGTACTGGTATTGATAAGTAAAACACTAACATCACTTCTAAGTGAACAGGGTTTCGCGGATTTAGCTGAAATTTCAGAACATCATCCCCGCAGGCCTGTACCGATGCTATTCAACACTTTAGGAGACGCTTAAGGCTTCAAGCAATAAGGCGTCCCTTAATGTTATCCAAAACGACTTCCGGTTCTAGCCTGAAGCCTTCCGATTTGAGGTACGAAACAAAGTGATTGTTTTTACATACGAGGTACACCGAAAAGATAGAACCATTGAAGTTTTTGTTTACCTAATCATTGTTACGATTTTTTGCATGTAACTAACATAATCGGAGTTTTCTATCTTGAGAATAATGCATTAATCTAAATCAATACCAAATGTGGTCGTTGTTTGTTAGTCAGTTAACTTTAAGCATCAATTCATTTAAACCGATATAGTCAGGATAAATGTATTAGTTATTGCGTACCTAGTAAAAAGTCAATTCAAATAGAACATGGGGGATAAATCAAAGTCAGAAAGAGCGAAAGGGATAATCACATGTACACATGCGATTCACGTTTACTGGCGACTCATCAGTAGGAGCCGGTACTACGCCTCATACCCATCATATATTTGGACAAGTAATTCTTGACATTTGGACGTTACATTCTCCTATACGAACGTGCATTCGAGCAGTAATGGAGTTAACTTCATATACATCTTAAACAATGTGATTCCAAAGACAACTCATCATATACGTAATATATACGGAACCTGTAATGTGTACCAACAGTATGGCTGCCGAATCAGTACCTGGTACGAACACGATAGATTTCAATGTATACTAAAGTTCACCAATATAGAGAATTACAACTATTTCTGAATACCTGTCACTCCAGCAAATCCATACACCCAGGCCTTGATCGATTTCAGTTATCACATGTTGCGTTAAGCATGACACCATTCAATTAAATATATAACATTGTATTTAACCAGTCGTCGAACAACATTTAAAAAAATTACCGCCAGTCGCAACGCACTGACGCGTTTCGACCTTCCATGATCATCATCAGAGTACGACGGCAAACTAACTATCGAGGATCAAACCGCATTGAATATATATGGAAATCAAATTTAGATATGCGGCTCTCACCTCTAGCAGTCTCGCATACATTGAACCTGACTGGAAATGTCGGCTGCACAATTTCTATGCAGTCACGAACATTAATTGTTTGCAGCTTTCTCCAAATATACATGTATAGGCAATACAAGCTCGCAAAATTGATTTAAAGAATTATTACCACCACCCGCGTTATCAGTTATTGTTTAATTGTATTGTCTATATATATGTGTGTGGCGAAAGCTAAAAACAGTTAATGTTCACGACTGCATAGGAATTGTGCAGCCGACATTTCCAGTCAAGTTTAATGTATGCGGACTGGTAGAGGTAAAAGCCGTATATCTAACTCTTTTCGAAATATATATTCAATGCGGTTTGATCCTCGATAGTCAGTTTGTCGTCGTACTCTGATGATGATCATGGACGGTCGAAACGCGTCATTGCGTTGCGGCTGGCGGTAGTTTTGTTATGTTAAACAACGACTGGTTAAATACAATGGGATTGGTGTTTACTTGAAGCTCGCAAACTTGTTTTAAAGAATTGCTACCACCAATCGCACAATCAATTATTTTTAAATATATAATAGTTAGATACTGTTTGTGGCGAAGATCGGAAATACATGCAATTGTGTATTAGGTGTTGCGCACCTAGTAACAATGTCCAGAAAGATAAATCAAAGACAGCATGAACGGAAAGTATAATCTCGTGCATATTCGTTTCTTGCTTACTGGTGACTCATCAGTAGGAGCTTGTATTACGCCCCTTTGCACACTGTATATTTGAGTGAGAAATGTGGGGAAATTGAACGGTACAATCTCCAATATGAATGTGCAAACTTGCAGTAACGAAGCTAACTCCATAAAAAGTCATTGACAATGTGACTTTAAAGCCATCTCACTATATATAGTATATATACCGAGCATTAGAAAGGTACCGATAAAATGGGTATTGTGTCAGTGCCTGAAACCAACACTATGGCTGCTGTAATGATACATGGTACCAACACTACGGTTCTCGAGTCGGAAAATTGTAAAAAAAAGAACTGATTTCTAGGAATGCTAAAGTTCACCAAAATTGAGAGTTACTACATCTGTACACCTGTTGTTCCATCAAATCCATGCCCTCTGGCCTTGATAGTCAACATAATTTCAATTAGCACAAATGATAACAAATTACATTTTGTCACGACGCTTCCAGTTGAATGTGAAATTATGAATATAATCGAATCATGCTATTAAACTAGCGTAATTACTGTTTTTGGAAAAAGTGCACAATTGTTTCTCATTCAGTTGTGATAATTTGTTAGTTTATGTTGACTCGGCATTTTTCCCGAGTGTGTGCATATTAGGTGATAATAGTATAGCCTCCGTTTGATAACGAGCCTCTACTCTTTCATAGCTTCGCGGCACGTCTGTCAGGTGCCTGTTGTTTGCTCGTATGAATTATGGTGTTGCCAGTTTTGATGCTAATGGCATGTTTGGTGACATCTGTAAAGATGTGAATTGTGTACATACGTAATAAACGTGCTGCCTCTATTAATTTGCGGCCAGTCACATACTACCTTCTGTTTGAACTAATTTGTTGCTAGGTGCGCAACACCTAATACACAACTGCATACATATTAGCTCTCCGCCACAAACAGTATCTAAATATTATATATATATATATATATATATATATATATATATATATATATATACATACACATTTTAAAAAATGGTGAAAATAGAAACGATCAATATATATATATATATATATATATATATATATATATATATATATATATATATATATAATGGAATGATGCCATGATTACCACGAAAAGTGAAACTGATATCGATCAAGGCCAGGGTGTTCAGAATTAAATTTAATTTTCCATTTTAGTCAATTTTAAGGTCACTTGTAGATGTGACACTTGAATGTGAAATTTTAATGTTAAATATCGACCTTGCTTACAATATTTTTAGGATCTTCTGTTAAGCAGGTTAATATCTGGAATTTTTGTTTGACTTCCAATTAATTTTCATTCCCTACACTATAACATCATTTATCCATTACATTTGTCTTCACATAAACTTACTACTAGTGTAATAGTATTACTTTCCCCACTAAAGCCAGTGAGATCACCCATAAGTTCCCCTTATCAAATAATGAGAATAAAACAATAAATCAGACGTATGCAAACATGAAATGAAATGTAATTATTTAATTTAATTTGAGAGCTTGAAGTACACACCAATCCAATTATACATAATCAATCGACCAAAAAAGTGTGAACCACACGTACTGACGCGTGTCGACCTTCCATGATATTCATCAGAGCACGACACCAAATGGAATAGCGAGGATTAAACCAAATTTCGTATATTTGGAAAGCAAAATCAGTTATGCGGCTCTCACCTCCAGCAGTCTCGCATACATTTCACTTTAATGGATTGTAATGATAAACTGTTCGATCAGTGAAATAATCAGGATTGCTATAGTCGAGGTTGCAAACTTGATTTAAACACCTGACCAATTAACTACATACCTATGACGGGATAAACTGCGAATTTTAAAATGTAGAAAATGCAATTCATCCAGAAAATCGGTTTCGTTCTTGTTGGGAACTCATCGCGTACTGCCAAGAATTTTGCGCTGTCCTGACGATGACGACAAACCGACTAGCGAGGATTAAACCACATTGCATATATATATATATATATATATATATATATATATATATATATATTGTTCTAAACAATTGATAGCACTCGTAGGTAGGTAAAATCCGGAATCCTTTTCATTTCCAGATGCACAGATTTTTGGCCTTGATTGATAGGTTCTTACTTGTCCCTTCCTTGTGAATCCTTCCATCAGCTGCCTGGCTGAAAATGACGTTGAAACCAGATGTTATGAATTTTCGGGACTTCATTTTCAGATCCATCTTTAGGGTTGATGCCAAACTCACAGGAAAAAACAACTAATTGTGTATGGTGTCAACCCTGAAGATAGGACTGAAAATGAAGTCTCATTAATTCTGAAAAAATTCGCAATATCTGGTTCCAACGCTTGTTTTCAGTCCGACAATTGATGGTAAGCTTCAAAAGAAAGGGATAAGTGAGCACTCTTCAATCAAGGCCAAAGATTGGTGCAACTGGAAATAAAAAGGATTCAAAATTTTACCGGCCTACGCTGCTATCAATTGTCCCGCACAATAAAATAGAAGCGAGATTAAAAACAAGAAGGACAGCACTGCGCAATTTACATCAACATTTAAGCATTACTTAAAACAGTTAATTAGTTGACAAAGACGGTTAAAGAAATACAGTAAAATACAGTTAAAAGTATTTTCATTGATTTAAATCAATCTAAGCCATTAATAATGGCTTCATTGGATAAATTATTTAAGTGTTGTGAAATCAACAAATTGTTCTTCGTGACTACGTAGAATTTGTGCAATCGACATTCCAGACCAGTATAGTGCATATAAAACAAATACGAGCACTCTGCCACAAGACAGTCTAAACGAGATCCGCTTTGATTTGAAATAATTGGGCATGACCATTAACGTTTTGAACTATGTCATGATTACCGCAAAATGTGATAAATGACATCGATCAAGGCCAGAGTGTATGGATTTGCTGGAGTACCAGGTGTTGAAATGTATAAATAATTCTTAATTTTGGTGAACTGAAAATGACGTTGGAACAAGATTTTCCACTCTTTTTTTCAAATTTTCGGGACTTCATTTGCAGTCCCATCATACTTACAAGAAAAAACAAATTGTGGTATCCTCATTCAAGATATATATATATATATATATATATATATATATATATATATATATATATTAAGAAGCTGATAGAGTGGTTAAAAATGAAGGGACAGGTGAGAACCCATCAATCAAGGCCAAAAATCAATGCACCTAGAAATGTAAAGGATTCAAGATTTTACCGATATAAAAGCATTAACAGTTTGCAGCTTTCTCCACAGACATAGACAGATAAATTTGGAGCACCGGTTCTAGTGATGTAGTCGGATTATAACGATTAGCTCTATGATGAAAGAAATAATCCGAATTATTAAAATCAGATAAATTCTGACTGAACAGCAAAATTATATTGGGAGGTTAACAAATTTGTGAATAAAATGATTAGGACGGATGTATAAGAGTAGGCACAAGGTAACTCACTAATATAAATATACACAATGTGTCCCTCTCCACAGTCTATACAGTTTAATATAGGTCCACTAACATCGTAAACTACTTTGATAAAATACGAATGTATAGATATCACTAGCTTGTAATCCGTTAAAATTTCTTTGCGATTGAATTAAAAAGTTACCCATGCCTTCTAGGCTATCCAATGAAGAATACATATAATTAAATATTGCGCTTTATTAAATACAATTTAGTAAAGTAATAGACTGGCAAGCCACGATATATTATCAGGGTATACAAACATCTGTGCCATTTTCATTCCAGTTCGTAAAACGATTTCTAATGGACTTAAACAATAATTTATTTCGCGGTTGGTGGTAACAATTATTTAAATCAAGTTTGCGAGCTTGAAGTAAACACCAATCCCAGTCATCGAACAACATAAAAAAACTGCCGCTAGTCGCAACGCACTGACGCGTTTCGACCTTCCATGATCATCATCAGAGTACGATGGCAAACTGACTAGCGAGGATCAAATCGCGTTGAATGTATATGGAAAGCAAAATTAGATATACGGCTCTCCCATTTAGTAGTCTTGCATACATTGTACGTGACTGGAAATGTCGGCTGCACAATTACTATGCAGTCACGAAAATTAGCTATTTGTAGCTTTCACCACATTCACATATAAAAGCAATACAATCAAACAATAATTGATTATGCGGGTGGTGGGAACAATAATTTCAATCAATTTTGCGAGCTTTAAGTAATGGACTTATTCTCAAATGTTGATGTAAATTGCACAGTGCTGTCCATTTTGTTTGTATCCTCGCCGCTTTTTTCTTGTGCCAGATAATTGCTAGCACTCGTTGTTCGGTAAAATATTGAATCCTTCAAATTTCCAGGTGCACCGATTTTTGGCCCTGATTGATGGGTTCTCACTTTTCTCTTCATTTTGAAGCCCTCAATCAGCTGCTTGTCTGAAAATGACGTTAGAACAAGATTTACCACTCTTCTAATCGAGTTCTCGGAAGTAATGAGAGAATTCAAAATGACTTTAAAATTAAGCATATTTATGTTCTCTACTTACTTTAAGTTCAGAAAAAAATTCGCAAACTAATTAAAGGTGATCTTATGGGATAGACATTTTGGTTCCATTTCGCAAACATTTTCATGAATTATGTAGAAAAAAGCATTCATCAATCCAAACTTCTATGTGAGGCCCTTTTAATGATATTTACATAATTTGGAATTATGGTAATAAGTAATTAGATACCGAAACGGTGAATTGCAAATTACGTTAAAATAAAAACAAATCGTGGTTTGTCATTTATGGATGTAAATGGGAGAATAAGTAGTGGAAACAGAGGTTTACAGTTGAGATTCAAAATTTCATCTCCAGCCACATATATAGAATAAAAATAGACAAAATAAAATAATATAAATTTATAATATATTAAAAAGGCATGAAATGCTGAATTTGAAAGATACAGAGTGGTTGAGAGAGACAATGACAAAGAGACAGAGTGAGAGATAACAGAAGATATTGAACGAGATATATACATAACGAATGGAAAACAGATAAAGTGTTTAGAAAAGCTATTAAGGAAATTATATGGAAATTTGAATGAGGCAAGGAGAAGGTAGAACACGAATCACGATTCGAGGGCCCAGATCCGTTATCGGGATGTTCTCATAAGTGCCTGCGTTCCAAGTTTTCCGTCTATATGCATTCTTTACTCGCGAGCTTTTCAATGTATTAATTTGCTTTATGACTTGTGATGAGTTGTGGACTAATAAAGGAACCCAATGGGATTCTCGAAAATTATCCGAAGAATTGAAGAAAGGAGAAAATCACTTCTTTAAATCAAGTTTGTGAGCTTGAAGTAAACACCAATCACTTGTTTGTCAAAATAAGAAACAGAAAAAGATGCAATAGCCAGTTGCGAACAAAATTATTTCATTTAGCTCGTTTGATTTTCCTTCCTCGTCCTCATCTGCCTAACTCAAAATGGGATGGATAAACCAGAAATTTAATATTACGCACAGTTAGCTTGTCACAGTAAGTAAATTTTAAAGAAATTTTGTTGACTCAAATATATACATAGCCGAAAGAAATGTATTGTTGCGATACTGATTATTATTTAATTATTCCATTTGTCCTGTGGCTAACACTTGGATTGTTCCCAGTTCCCATATTCAGAGGGTATATTTCGGATACCATCATCAGTATTCCTCACCAGTCCACAGTTCATCACAAGCAATAAGAACAAACTAATGAAGCGAGTTCGGTTGCGTAGAGATATCCACTAGAATATATATATATATATATATATATATATATATATATATATATATGCATGTAAGAATAATAATGAAAAGCATTATCCAAACTTTAGGAGATTAGCCTGGAATATTTATAAGAAATATAAACAGATCAGTTCGAAATTGTGTCAAGAATGGTAATGAGGCTGACGATGATCTCAGAGAAGAAGGATCGAAATTTGTCTTTAAAATCTAACGTATACTCAGTGTACTTCAATTACCGATGGACTTGGCGGATAGAAGATCGGGAATACCTAGTGTACGTCAAGGAGCCAAATCTGACAACTACAGACAATCTGCTCTATTGTGTTGAGGAATCTTTTAAACATTCAACAAGAGTTGTTTTCTTCATGATAAACACTGTTTCAGAAATGGTTAAGCCTATTTTCCACCCTAGCTTTGCGTAGATAGCTGAAGTTTGTGGAGTTTATTTGGTGCCAGGATTGGATTATATAATCAATAATTGTAGATGATGATGATGATGATGATGATGATGATGATGATGCTTCCGTCTGGATAAACTTCCGGAGTTGGTGTCGATCGATTTGATTGAATAGCTGCTACTCGCTACATCCGATGTACGTGCTGCCTCACGTACATGGGGAATTGTTGACAAAATGTATCGTCACCTAGTACTTCTTTTATCACTGAACTTTAAGCATCAGTTGGTGTGATAATTAATCGCGTTCCCTTGTCTGGTGTAGCGAGTTTTATGAATCTACGTATCTATTTGTGAGAATTTGATTTCATTTGAAGCGATTCTTAGAATCCTCTCATGCATACCTTATTCCTTCTTCGAACTCTGTGGTGTTTAATTCCACAGGGTTGACTAATTTTAAGTAATTATAGAAGCTTTCAACTAGAGCCCACATATAAATTACGTCACGACAACTTGATAGTATTTTTAGAGCAAAGGAACTTGCTCCAGGTTATATTTTCTTTTGGTGTTTGAATGAATACCGATTGAATAATTGAAAATATGGTTTTCTGAATTTGCCGAACATTTAGATTTTCAAGGAATTTACCTTAATCCGGCGTAAGCTTCTTTAATTCTGTCTCGGATATATTCATTAGAATCTCTAAGTTTTCTCTGAACTCTTGTATATCTCCTTAGTGGAGTGCTTTAATTCTTTACGTCAAGTTGGCGAGCTTGGAGTAAACACCAATCCCATTGTATTTTACCAGTCGTCTTTGTCCTAGTGAATGTGTTTTCACTCTATTTGCGTCAGTGTTATCAATTGCATTTAATAGGTAACGAGTAATATAAACAGACACACACGGAATAATTCGCTACTGCAAGACTCAACCACACAAAAAAGGGTGTATATAATACAAATTCGACAAACTCTCATTGATACAAATCATGAAATAAAGTTTGCATGCCTAAGATAAACACCAATCCCATTTTACTTAAAAATCACACAACAAAGAAACCTTCCGTCATTCGCACATTCTGGAGAGTTTCGACCTCCCCTAATGATCGACAGATCATGATGAAATCACGATGGGATTTAAAGCTTGTAAACTTGATTTAAAAGATAGTTATCACCATCCACGCAATCAGTGATTGTTTAATCGTTTAAATAATAAATGTGTGACGAATATTGCATTATTTAATGTTTTTGAGGACATTTGAATTGAAATATACGAGATGGCTAGGGTAACTGCAGCATTTCTGCTCTTTCATAGGTATTACATAGATTGTGGTTTCGGCCTCACAATTCAACTTGCTGACTTACTCAGAGATGGAAATCGAAGAATGAAACGAGTCATTACGTATGACTGTTAGTTGTTATGCTGTCTTGCGACAGATTGAATAGTTGTTTAAATCAAATTTTTGTGCTTGAAGTAAACACCAATCCCATTGTATTTAACCAGTCGTCGAACAACATTGCGAAACTACCCTTAGTTACAAGTACAAGTACACGTATAATTTTTGCTATGCTGTAAGATTATTGGTTAAATACGATAGGATTGGTGTCTACTTGAAGCTCGTAAACTTGATTTAAGAATTGTTACCACCACCCGCGCAATCATTGATTGTTTAATTGCATTACCTATTTATATATGTGGCGAAATCTGAAAAAAAGTTAATGTTCGTAACCGCATAGAAATTGTGTAGTCGACATTTCCAGTCAAGTACAATGTATGCGAGACTACTCGCTGTGAGAGCTGCCTATCTAATTTTTCTCTTCATATATATATATATATATATATATATATATATATATATATATATATATATATATATATATATATATATATATATATATATGAATTGGGAGTTGATTCCCGCTAGTCAGATTGCCCTCGTACTCTGATGATGACCATAGAAGGTCGACATGCGTCAGTACATGTGACTGAAGATAGTTTTGCTATGTTGTTGGGCTACTGGTTAAATACAATGGTATCGGTGTTCAGTTGAAGCTCGAAAACTTGATTTAAATATAGCAAGTAAATGAAATAGAACGCAATGAAAAATTTAACTGGAAAAAATTATTTTGTTTATTAGTATTTTAGGAATTAACTGGCCTATCAAGAAAGATTAAACTTACGTCGAATGCTTTAACAGCGTGTTCTCTTAAAATTATATTATTCAGGAAGTTCTCTCGAGGCTATTTAATGAAATGTAATTCTTCATTATTGGGCCACCTTCGATGGTCTATGTAATACTATTTATATAGTCACATATAATTACACAAACACACAAGCGCTTCAAAATAACTAATCACATTACTAACGATTTTGGAAAACTATACTAATATACGACGATAACTTATTTAATAGTTCAAATGCAGACCCATGAAAATTTTAACTGTAAAAATTTGAATTGATCAGAATCACTGAAATAAATTGTCCTATTGGTCAACAGTAAGCTTTCAATTGTCTAACAGCGTGTTTTACGAGAACTAAATTATGTAGGCATTTTTCGCCAAAGTGTTTAATGTGAAGCAAATTTATTGTTATTAGGCCACCTATGATGCTCTATACAATAAGAGATAATTATATATATATATATATATATATATATATATATATATATATATATATATATATATATATATATATAAGCAATTTAGCGAACGCGATCGGACTGGGGGATGAGTAATTTTGACGATCAGTGAGCATTGTTAACTAGTTTCAACGTCAATACGATTTAAAACTATATATATATGCAATGCCTTGTTTATAAAATATTGAGTTCGATTGAAATTATGCGAGCGAACTGAACAACTAGGTTTCTTACATATTGAGGCAATTTTCCAATAGATAGTTAACGCAATGCAAACAGATTTTTATAAGCGGGCCACCCACGACGCTCTTTCTAAAATGTGGAAGCGGCGTACAAATTTCAAAAGACTTTGTACAAAATTTTACTTATTCCAATTCACATTGCTCCGTCATTTCTATTGAATATTTTAAACCACATACCTAATCAAAACTTGTTAATGCCATAAATATTAATTATTAGGTAATGAATAATAGCATTTTCAGTAAATTGGCAAGCAATTTTTCATATAGATCATTTTCTCATAACAATTATTTTTGTATTAGTAGACCTCGTGAGAAAGCGGTATATATATATATATATATATATATATATATATATATATATATATATATTGATGAGTTCCCAATTAGACAGAAATCAGTCTACTATGTAAATTAGATACTGTTTGTTGTAGAGAGCTAATACGTACGAAATTCTGAATACCTGGTCTTGATTGATATCAGTGAATGGATATGCTGGAGTTTCAGGTATTCAGAAGTAGTTTTCATTTTAAAATTTTGGTGAAAATTATACATTGAAATCCATTGTGTTGGTACCATGTACCTTTTCGGCAACTAGTGTTGGTATCAGGTACTGACACAACAGCTATAGTGTTGGTACCCTTTACAGATTGGGTATATATATATATATATATATATATATATATATATATATATATATATATATATATATATATATATATATATATATATATAATATGAAGTGAGTTGGCTTTAAAGTCACAATGCCGAAGACTTTATCTGAACATAGCTCCACAACTGCCGATGTACACTATCGTAGAGAGAATGTACTGTCTATTTTTCCCACATTCCTCATCCTAATATTTAATGGGCATGGGACGTAATACGGTTTCTTATTGTAAGCAATAGACGAATGTGCACATGAGATTATACTTGCCATTCACGCTGTATTTAGCTTATCCTTCTGGTCATAATTGAACTAATTTGCTATTAGGTGCGCAACACCTAAAACGCATTTGCAAACATATTAGCTCTCCGCAACGAACAGTATCCAACTGATATATATATATATTAATTGAATGATGTCATGATTACCGCGAAATTTGATAACTGATATCGATCAAGGCCAGAGTGTATGGATTTGCTGGAGTAACAGGTGTTCAGAAATAGTTGTAAGACTCAATATGTTGGTGAACTTTAGCATACATTGAAATCCATTTATTGGTACCATGCACTTTTTAGTACCATAATGTTGATATCGGATTCTTGCACAATAGCCATAGTGTTGGTACCCATCACAGGCTCGGTATATGTATTGTATATAGTGAGTTATTTTTGAAATCGCATTATCGAAGACTTTATATGAATTTAGATCTACTACTGCAGATTTACACATTCCTATAGTTGATTTGACTGTCAAATTGTCCCACATTCCTCATTCATATAATTTGTGGGTATAGGACGAATTTACACGTGAGATAATATTTTCCGTTCACGATGACTTTATTTTATTCTATTTAACAATAATTGATTGCGAGGGTGGTGGTTACAATGATTTAAATCAAGTTTGCGAGCTTGAAGTAAACACAAATCCCATTGTATTTAACTAGTCATCGAACAGCATAACAAAACTACCGCCAGCCGCAACGCACTGACGCGTTTCGACCTTCCATGATCATCATCAGAGTACGACGGCAAACTGACTATCGAGGATCAAACCACATTGAATATATATGGAAATCAAATTTAGATATGCGGCTCTCACCTCTAGCAGTCTTGCATACATTGAACTTGACTGGAAATGTCGGCTGCACAATTTCTATGCAGTCACGAACATTAACTGTTTTGCAGCTTTCGCCACATATACATATATAGACAATGCAATTTAAACAATAATTGATTGCGCGGGTGGTGGTAACAATGCTTTAAATCAAGTTTGCGAGCTTGAAGTAAAGATTGAAGTTCGAAGATTGGTTAAATAAAGTAGAATTGATGTTTACATCAAGCTCGCAAACTTGATTTAAAGACTTGCCTTCTTTATTTGTTTTTTTTAACCTATGATTAGCTGTGGACTGATGAATAAAGCTTTATTTTATTCTAATTGTCATATTGGAACTAACTTGCTACTAGGTGCGCAACACCCAATACCTAATTACTATAAAAAATTTCCTTTTCTGCATTATGCAATATTGAGTTTATATTGCTAACATATACAATAACGTGTCAGCGTTATTAGGGTTAAAATGACATGATTATTTAGGATCCTGTAGAGGCCCACTACATTAAAGTGAATCGAAAATTTTCATAAATTAATTTGACGAAATTCACGTTTACCTTTTCTGTCACACGCCAAAGAGAATTTGGCGTCTAGGTTTTCCACCAAAGTTCACACTAAAATTTAAACTAATTTTACGAGCGTGAAGTAAGCGCCAAATCTATTGAGTTTAACTAGTCGAAGAACAGCGAAACAATTAAGCATTAATTGATTGCGCGGGTGGTGGTAAAAATTCTTTAAATCAAGTTTGCGAGCTTGAAGTAAACACCAATCCCATTTTATTTAACCAGTCGTCGAACAACATAGTGCGTGCGACTGGCGGTAGTTTTGCTATGTTGTTCGAAGACTGGTTAAATAAAATGGGATTTGTGTTTACTTCAAGCTCGCAAACTTGGTTTAAATAACATAGCAAAACTACAGTCATTCACACGTACTGTGATTAGAGCTTACTTCAAGCTCGAAAACCCGATTGAAGTTTTTATTAGCAACACTCGCGCAATGAATAATTATGCAATATTCTTGCTACTTGTTGCCTTGATTCTGACTAGAATCATATCATTAGTTATGTTTCTTTATTTCCTCGTGTGTGCTGAAATGACGTTCGAAATTGAGTGGTAAGTCTATTAACTAAACTGTGAACAAAATCGAACAAAAATGGTTGTATATAAAAATTCAGATACATTGTTAAAGAAAAAGAAGAGATTTCAGAATAAAACATTTTATTGCCAGAAACATAAACTCCTAATTGCAAAATATCTTTCAAGATAGAAGTGTCTAACACAAAGGGAATATTAATACGACAACAAGGGAAAACTGATACAATTTCATAATAATTGACTGCGCGGGTGGTGGTACCAATTCTTTAAATCAAGTTTGCGAGATTGAAGTAAGCACCAATCCCATTGTATTTAACCAGTCGTCGGACAACATAACAAAACGGCTGTTTTGTAGTTAAATCCAAATAGAGAAATTTCCACGTAGATAAAGAAGCTAGTACAGTTGTACTGCGCGAAATGGAATACAACATTAAAAGACTTAATTTACAGAGCTTCCATATACCATGAAGTCCGACATAGAAACTATACTCACCAAAATTTTTAAAGATAAACAGAAAAGCAAAAAAAGTAAAACACATAATGTAAACTCCAATCAGACGGAAAACTGACTAGCGAGGATCACGAAAATTTAAAACGCGTTTGCACGTGTGATTAACGGTAGTTTATCACCACCCAAGCAATTAACGATCGTTCAGGAATTAGGATTATCAAATATATATATATATATATATATATATATATATATATATATATATATATATATATATATATATACATATATATATCAATCAAAGATTGTTTAAACTGATACATTGCTAATGATTTTTGTAATGCGTAATTTCAATTCTGATAGACAAACCACTGAGTATAAAGTATTTACTCAACTAACTCAAAACTGGACATTTCTACAAAATTCACAGTTTAACTTGAAAAGGTTAGAAAACATTTTCAAACGAGAATATGTTTAGAAGAATAAAAATGATAGAGATATGTATTGAAAAAGCCTAATTTTTTCTGTATCCTATCAAAAATTGGATGAAACCAGAAACAAGCCATAAAAATATTGAATTTAGGTATGTAAATTTAGTGGCTGTTACGGAATAGCAGTTGAATGTCACAATAATACACACCAATTTCAAGAAACACATTCATTTGTCAGTTTAATCTAAGCAGTGTAAAGATGTAGAAAACGAAATTTATCAGTAGACGGGCATTGTCATTTTTGGGAACTCATCACGTACTGTACAGAATTTGCGGCGTACCAGGCTCCAAACTGGGCATGTCCGCTTTGGAAATTATTGTGCTCTAACGACTGAGCCAACCTACCGCACACTACACACAATTTAAAATTATAACTAATATAAATTTTTCTAGCTTAACCTGGAATGAATTGTCTTTTCTACATTATACAATACTTAGTTTATAATGACAACTGTATGCATATAATGGGACTATTTTTTATATCAAGGTCGCGGCCTTGATTACAATAATTGTTGTCACAGCCCGCGCAACCAATGCTCGTTTAATTATATACCAGTTTAAAGAGTGTTTACCATATTTATATATTAATCTCTACACTGTAGTCGATAACACCACAAGGCTAAATTTGATTTTATACATTCGTTTTGCAAAATCAGTTTCAAAAAGATCCGATTGATCGTCATTTGCCTAAATCTGCTATTGTGAGCATTGTACTGTGTATGCGCGATTAGAGATCTTACGATGGAATGGGAAATGCTGTTCCGAAACGTCGCCATCCAACAAAAATTAGAACGTTCCTCATTTCCAGTGGTTTGTGCTACGATGCTGAAGCCTTCGGAAGAATGGGACGAATTGGCACCCAGCTTATGAAACAAACTTGACGCGTACTTGAAAATGGGAATCAATCGGATCTTTGCGAGGCTGATAGTGCAAAGCGAAAACTCGCGAACACGAATCTCGGTGGTTCAAAACTTGCCCTATTTAAACAATTCAATTAAACATTAATTCTATTGCGCGGGTGGTGGTGACAAGTCTTTAAATCAAGTTTGCGAGATTGAAGTAAGCACCAATCTCAAGTTCGAAGATTGGTTAAATAAAATGGGATTGATGTTTACATCATGCTCGCAAACTTCATTTAAAGACTGGCCTTCTTTATTTGCTTTTACAACTTATGATTAGCTGTGGACTGATGAAGGGACCAGAAATGGTGTCCTGAAAATTCTTTGTCGAAATGAAGAAAAGAGAACTATTCTTTATTAGTTCACGACACAGATAAGTTAAAAATAGGTAAAGATAAAAACAACCCAATTTACTATGAGCCCATGAAATTTAGTGCAGAATTATAAGTTAAACGACAAGGTAATTAAAGCAATCACCTGCCGAAAATGAAAACCAAACGTGAGGAGACCTCGCTCAACATCAGACTTATATTGGTAGTAAGCTTACTGAGATTGAACGAATATTAAAAGTAAGATAAAAAACAAACGAAGAATAATGTAATCACAAGTAATTAATAAATAGTTTAATGTAATTTACACCATTATAGACTATAACAACAATGTTGATTTGGCGGTAGATAATAGAAAGCGATAAATACAGTAGAAATTAACAAGCAAAGGTATGTCGCTTCCACACAAGAATCGCAACCAAAATTTTAACATTCTACTTCACCAAAATGATGGAATTCTAATTACTTGTAAATCAAACCGGAAAAATGTCCAAAAGCTTTGAGATCGAGTTATGCATTTGGCATTAGTTATTATTATACACTCCATCATAACCTAAGGAAAAATGCATGCAATGTGTGAGTTTGGTGATGTAGGTAATTGGATGCATGTCTATGAATCAAGTTGTAGTGACCTCATTTATGATCAGCAACAGTCCTGGTTACAAGTGAGCCTTCAATAATGACGCAACTATGGTCTGGTCAAAAAACTACATTTTACATTATATTTTATGTCTAGGTTAGACCAGCTATACACATACACACACACGCATATATATATATATATATATATATATATATATATATATATATATATATATATATATATATATTGTCAGTATAAGCTAAACATAGCGCATGATAGCAAATAAAGTTCATAGAGATCGAGTTTGTCCTTAATGGGTGCTCATCAGTCATTTCAGACTTCCCACGAACTGGAATCCAACAAGTTTAATGTAATTAAAAGTTATACGATAGTTTATGCCTTTGGACGGCCTAAAAGTTCCAACTAACCAATTCCGGTTTTTCATTATATGATACACCGGGCCACCAGGAGAATTGGAATTGGATCAAGATTTATTTATTTATCTGAGTTAGCAGTATGAACTCGACATAGCGCAAGACAGGAAATGAAACTCATTAAATAGATCCCGTTTTTAGTAAGTTGACGTACATCAGCGGTCGCACTATTTTCCCTGGCCGGGACTCACACCAGGGAGTATGTGGCTCCTACTGATGAGTCGCCAGTAAGCACGAAACGAATGTGCATGAGATTATACTTTCCGTTCATGCTGTCTTTTGGTCTATCCTTCTGGTCATAACTGAACTAATTTGTTACTAGGTTCGCAAAACCTAATACATACTTGAGTATGTGGTTATATGTTTTTCCACGCATCTCGTATGCCATAGAAGCCGAGTGGTGCATGTTATTTCCAATTACATACCAACTTATTTTGGTCCGTTTTCACCCCAGATCCGATTCGGTACCGCTTTATACTATACGTATGCCATTATAAGACAAACCAGGCCAACTGGGAAAGTGATATTTACTCAAAGTATCGCAACAGGATATACTCATTTATATGATGCCAGTGTAAAAGATAAGTACAATCTGCTGGATGTATGAACGTTGGCCTATGAAAAGAAACACAAATCTAGAATTTGGTCACAAGTAGAATAATAACAAGCTTTAAAATTTATTAACAACCTGATTAGACAACCGTTCTAATAGGCAATTTTATATATATGGACAATAAAATTAAAGAATAATTGATTGCGCGGGTGGTGGTAGCAATTCTTTAAATCAAGTTTGCGAGCTTGAAGTAAACACCAATCCCATTTTATTTAACCAGTCGTCGAACAACATAACAAAACTACCGCCAGTTGTTCGACGACTGGTTAAATACAATGGGATTGGTGTTTACTTCAAGCTCGCAAACTTGATTTAAAGAATTTTATATATGTTTTTGTGCACCAATTAACAGACTAGTTCAAATATGTCCAAAAGGATACACCAAAGTCTCATGTGTGCATTTATTTCGTGCTTATTGCTAATTCATCAGTAGGAGCCCTATACGCTTTATGTATTTGGGTGACGAATATGGGACAATTGGATGGTACAATACCAGCTCCTACTGATGAGTCGCCAGTAAGCACGAAACAAATGTGCACATGAGATTATACCTTCCGTTCATGCTGACTGGTTTATCATACAGGTCACATTTGAATTAATTTGTTACTAGGTGTGTAACACCTAAAAAACAGTTGCAAATATATTAGCGCTCCGCGACAAACAGTATCTTACTGATATATATATATATATATATATATATATATATATATATATATATATATATATAATTAATTGAATGATTTCGTGATTACCGCGAAATGCAACAACTGATATCGATCAAGGCTAGAGTGCATGAATTAGCTGGAGTAACAGGTGTTCAGAAATACTCGTAATTCTCAATTTTAGTGAACGTTAACATGCATTGAAATCCATCGTGTTGGTACCATGTGCGGACAGGACAACCATAGTGTTAGTACCATGTACCTTTTCGGTACAATAATGTTGGTATCGGTTACTGACACAATAGCCATAGTGTTAGTATCCTTTACAGACTCGATATTAATATATTATATAGTGTGAGTTAGCGTTGAAGTCGCATTGTCGTAGACTTTATACGAAGTTAGCTTCACTACTGCAGGTTTACACATTCGTCTAGGAGACTGGACCGTCCTATTCCCCACATTCCTCACCCAAATATGTAGTGGGTAAAGGGCGTAATACCGGCTCCTACTGATGTGTCGCCAGTAAGCACGAAACGAATGTGCACGAGATTATACTTTCCGTTCATGCTTTCTTTGGTTTATCCTTCTGGTCACAACTGAACTTATATGTTACTAGGTGCGCTACAGATAATAAAAAATTTCATATAATTTTTAGTTCTCCGCCACAAACAATATCTAATTGAACATTTAGTTAGAATGTGGTTATTTTAAAACCATGAGGATATATCACAGTCAGCTTGAAAAATCTATTTGCATCAAAAGATGCGCATGTTTTGTGCTTACTGTTTTAGACTACTAAGAGTCGGCCTTATGCCACAGGCATGAAGTAGCTAGCGATGAGATTCCGATCCAACGAACAATGCAATCTCCTACATGAAATACTCGGAATCAAAGGGAGGCAAATGTAACTACTATATGAATGTTTACTAATGCAATATTAGAATGAAGTTCAAACGAAACCATACATCGTGCGTGATTAAAGCATGCATAAAACATATAATGTTTTACAACACAGTGAAGCGTCAAACTCTAAACTAAAATGAAGCCAGCCATCCACCTGAATAAGGTAAGCCTCCATCAGAGCACCAGGTACCCTAGCAAATGTCTCAAATTTCTGTCTCGATCGATAACCGCCACGTTATTGTTGTTATAACGAAAAATCGTATAGAACTTGGCGGGGTTATAAAATATATGCATAAACAAAACTGGTGAACTAATTGACGCATATATTTTGAGCTTTCTGGCCACTTATGATGAAGAGCCGATACCACGTCTCGAACACCAAGAATGTTGGCCAAACGCTGTCGCTTCTTCAGCGAGTCAATTCAGAAAATGAGACCGCCTAGGGACTAAGAAAATTGACACGGACAACTTTTTCACCTTTACTGCAAAAATGGTTTTTAAATGTCCCAGCATACTTACCGATATTAGTAGTGACACGATCCTCACTTTTATGCACGACACCCAATGAACCATTTCTATTTAAGTGCTGCGGAAGCGAAGCCAACTTGGCTCCAGACTCCTCCACAATTTTATTCGCATCGGGAACCGATTTTTGTTCTGACTGCGATGACTTTAAAAGTTCCTTTTGGTACAAACTGTGGTAATAATAGCGCAAAGCTGCATCAAGATGCAACGAGGTTGAACTATTTAAACCAGATGATAGAGCCTTCATAGCTTCGTCAAAATTTTGGACGATTCCCAACCGAGACATATCTGCATAAGTTCGGGCGACCATTGTACGTTCAGGTAGCGATGAATTCAAACTGTTTTTGTCGTTTGAAAATGAGTTTTTATCAGATTCCATCGACAGGTGTTCATTTGACCCAAACTGGCGGGTCTCTTTGGGAAAACCCGTCTGTTTGCCTGGCGAAACCCTAGCACAATCGAGGCTGGCATACACGTCACTCATGGATGTGCAAAGTCGTGGTGGCGATGGTGATGAAGAGGCTGGTGTTGTTGTCTTAATTCCAATTCCTGCGATTATCTTTTGTACAGCAGTAAAATCGGAAATTGGTGGTATTTGGTCTGATCCGTTGCAGGACAGTGTTGCGAGACTGGTTGCACCATTTGGGATCAAGAAATCGTGTGCTGTTCTAGCAAATTTAGACGACGAAGTTTCATATGTGGATAGCTTAGACGTAGAAGATGGGGGACAAACGGGTTCATGGAAACTGGAGAGAAACTCTTGAGAGTTGCTCTCCTCTGCGGGAGCAATATTAAAATTGTCATACTCATATTTGAAAGAATGATTGTCATCTTTTTTGTTCAATTTCAATGGTGCAAAATTGTAGGAAGGCATAGTTAAGGCAGCTACTGTGTCGATAGGACACGTCTGCCTGTCGTTATTCGCCTCGGACGTTTCAGCCTTCACTTTATCCCTATCCATGTTAGATTCGTCTGAAGTGAATTTTCTGAAAACCTTGTCCGGGCGCGACTTTCCGCATGCAGATCGTTTGTGCTTTTCAACGGACTTTGAACTATCAAAAGCAAGTGAAGCAACCTTCTGCACTTGATCCTGATCTCGGCAACTATATCCAGCATACTTGACATCCAACTGCTGGCATTGCTGGTGTTGATTTTGTTGTTTTTGCGATGCCTCCATGAGAAGCATAAGTGATTGAAGCAATTCTTTTGGATCTGTCGGATGAAGAGTGGCCATTGATTGTAGATGCAAGCCTTCAGGGTCAAATGACACATTATTTAGCATCAAATCTGGTTTATTTGTACTATGCAATGTTCCTTCGATAAAACTAGGTATATTCTGCAGGCACGTTTGGGTTCTACCTGAGTTCCCAAGAGTTCCATTAGGATATTCAATGACGCTGTATGTCCCTAGGATCTCTTCGACAATATTGTCTGCAATCTTCCCATTTGTCGGCGATTTCAGATCCATTTTTTGCATCTTTGGCGGTTTTCTATTGCCATACATGGTTCCGATATTTGTGCCAGGTGGATCCGACGGTGACTCCAATGAACGCTGTGCAAATTTGGGAGGTTGCGGGGACATAGAAAATGCCGCCAACTGTTCAGATGTATTTGCTTTTGATGAGTCCTTTAACGAAGACGTAGAATTTGATGATAATGCTGATGATGATGATGATGATGACGATGAGCTGTAAGCGGAGGACGCTAATGCAGGTTGTGAAATTGATGTTGGAGCAACTTTTGGGGATTTCGGTAACGTTTTATGCGGCAAATTTGCACTGTTTGTTTCTACGAGGTCAGATACCGAGAATCCAAACATCATCATTGCTCCCGCTTCCAGGATGCCAAGAGATATGCTGGTGATTACGCAAACAATAAATCATTTAATGACCATCGTTCAAAAATTTTCGACAAGTTTTCTCTCATAAATACGAGATTTGAAACTCTAGAGTCTTATATGTGTACTGCAGGAAACGGTAATTGATTGCATATCTTTTAGAATCATAAAACGCATATGTCAGGAGATTCACAATCGATGAAAGTCAAAACAACTCTTCTCATTAATTTGCAATTAGAAACCGCGTGAATTCAACTAACTTAACACAAGTTACACATTGTCCAGATGCCTTTTAGCCGAAAATGTAACAATGTAAGAATCTTATTCATGTACCAGTTGAGTAATGTTAAAATAGCACATTTAAACTATTTTTAAATGAAAACGAATCTGGACACTGCTCTAGGTGTTTAAACAAATCAAAGATTTGGTTTCAACCAAGTTAAAGGCTCGCGCAAATTGAGAAATTTTTAAATTTATCTTTTTCTCTCTCCCACACAGATAAGAACACACATGCAAAAAAACATTTTAAATATTGATAGATGTTACATTGATATGGCTATCGACTAATATCTGAAAGAACCTAAATTTACTTAATTTAGTACACAAACACACACAAACACTCGAGGGAACTGTGACTGCATCACAGTGGAACGACTGGCACTGACATTTTATTCATTTATTTCATACTAACTAGTTTGAAGAGGCTCAATCACACTTTATCGACTAATGTCTATGATAACAGGACGCTCAATTGTAATGGTTTACAAAATGGCCACAGTCAAGTCAGCGATGGAGTAATTATCCGCGGATTTCGCACTCTCTGTGCATATACACAAAACGAGTAACACACAAATACAGGTCCCAGTTACGGCAATTAGCCGAGTGTTAATGTGACATCAAAACGATAGCAATTTTGATAAACTGTCAAGTTCATTAACAGTAGATCTCAATTTTCCATGAGTCTAGCTCAATCTCTCATACGTTCGCATCATGCATTATTGTTTTAATAAACTACACTAATCATAAATTGCACTACTATCTCATTCTTTCCCATTCTCGAAATAACTTTATTTCTTTCTATACAAACACTATAACACTTGTAGGATAGACATAGGAATACACACACACACACACACACAAACACACAGTTCCACACTTTAATCAGAAGTCATCACATAGTGCATCTATGCCCGCATTTTCCCATTTGTAGAATGGATAGTCAATTGAGAATTAGTTATCTTCGGCAGGAAAATTGTAATAATTTGTCAATTTAATTTTTATCTTAAGATTGCGTGAGAAGCTCTGGTGAAAACCATGCTCAAAGAATAATTAACCAGACTGTCGGTCTACCTTTCAGTCACAAAGTTATCAGTGAGAAATGTCTGAAGTTAACTCCAACCGAAAATGTTTGCTTGTATTTATAGCTATAAATGTACATAGACGCACAGGAATGAATAGACTAACGCCTTTCCAGTGAGTAGTGCTCAAAATATATCGGACTTTAATGTTTGCTGTTTATACGCGTTTCATTTGCGAAAGTTTGTGCTACGCATGTATTCGATTCTTGGACTAATGAGCTATTCTGATTGGCTTAAGCTTTTGAGCATATTACATGGGTAAAGTTTCGAGAGAAATGCAGGGAGAGAGAAATAGAAGCCTATTTAGAGTAATTTATAGCATTAGTGATAATATGTATTTCACGAACAGATTAAAAGATGTATTTTCATTAACTAGCTAATTATGTTATACACACACATGTCCGAAATCGCTGCAAACTTAAATTGCAATACCGTGAGTTTATAAATATTCATCCTGTGCGTACTTGCTAAATTGTAAATATCATTATAATTTGTGAAGCAAAATTTTGCGATTGAGATAAACATCAATGCATTTGTATATATCTAGCCGTACAACAACAAAATTAGCGCCATTTACTTGTACTGACGCGTTTCGACATTCCATGATCAACATTAGAGCAGGACAGATAACTTACTAATGAGGGTCAAACCGCAACGCAATTATGAGGTAGGAAAAGTTAAATATTCCGCTCTCATCTTTGGTCGTTTCGCATACACTGCTCATGAATGGTGATGTCGGCTGCAAAAATTCAATACAGTCACAAACATAAAATGTAGTGTCTATCGCCACGCGCAAATATATTCTATAAAATTGGACAATAATTGATTGCGTGTAAGATAAATACAAAAAAATAAGTTTGCAGAATTGAGATAGTCATTTATTTAGCAAGTTGCACAAGTTTCCTATATTATTTAGGATTATTTTTTCGACCACCTGTAGGTATTCAGGATCAAAATTATTTACATAATTTGCGAAGCGCGTTTCCGTGCTGGGATATTTTTTAGTTTACATTAAGATCAAGTTCACAAATTTTTTGTTTAATCTAACATCGCTAAGACTTGATTTCGTACACCTTGTTCTTCTACAATCTGATTTTATTCTGATTTCTAACATTGAATACGTACTTAACAAGTTAAATAAAATGAATAATTTATATTTCAAAGAACTTTGGCTTGATGGGAAATCCGGTTCCTAGAACATAGTTTCGTTCTTTTCATTTCTGAAGTGTAAAACACAATAATCAGTGAGCCTTGAATTGTTAACAAACTGATAAGCCGTCATTTTCTTTGTTACTATGCCATCAGAAAAATAAACACGGCTTAATTATCGGTTTTAATCAACACGGGATTGTTTCTGGCTTCTATATTCTATGAAAAATTGTTATTTTGTATCTATTTGTTACGATGAACTGTGGACTGAAGACGGTATCCGTATTATTTTCAATTGAAAAGAGGAACCGGAGACAATCCCATGTTAGTCGAAACATGGATCAGGTAATTATTCAATACACAGTACATCACCGATATCATTCTTTTATACAATAACCACTTCTGCAATTGGAAATAATTTAGCGGTGTGTATTGAAACTTGATGTGAAATAGGAGATGAAAAAATTATTCTAATGCAAACGATTGAATCAAATTCAATTTCACAAGATGCAGCAGATATTTATCATCTTTTATTTTATATGCCTTTACTTTTATTCTGCATTTTTCTTCTGCGGGATAATTGGTAGCACTCGTAGGTCGGTAAAATCTCGAATCCTTTACATTTCCAGGTGCACAGATTTTGTTTGGCATTGATTGATTGATACCCACTTGTCCCTACACTTTGAAATCGCCCATCAGCTGCTTGTCTGAAAATGTCGTTGGAACCAGATTTTCTGATTTTTACAAATTTTTGTGGCTTCATTTCCAGTACTTGTTCAGGGTTGACACCATACTCACAGGAATAAATCAAGTTGAGGCAAATGTGGTATCCTCATTCCAGACAGATCTATTTATATTTATTTAACTTCCTAAAGTATTCTTTAAATCAGGTTTGCGAGCTTGAAGTAAACACCAATCCCATTGTATTAAACCAGTCGTCGAACAACATAGTAAAACTACCGCCAGTCACACGCACTATGTTGTTCGAAGACTGATTATATACAATGAGATTGGTGTTTACTTCAAGCTCGCAAACTTGATTTAAAGAATTGTTACCACCACCCGCGAAATCTATTTATGTTTCATTGTATTCCTAAAGTAATTTTATTGTCTGCTCTAATATCCGGTCTTAATAACTATTCTCTTATACTTACAGGTATACAAGAACAAATCCACATCTGCCCCCAGGCACACAACAACTTATACACAAAAAATGTGTACTCTAATATAAAGTAACATTTATGGAATGAGTATAAGCAAATCGTATGAAATTATGAACACGCCTGTCTGTGATGTCTCGATTTTTAAATTATTTTTCCCTACGTGTAGAAGGGTAAATTTGTAAAAAAATTTAATCTTCTTGCAGAAATCCTCAAATTCCCGATTTACCTAATTTCATTCTGTGTGCTATATTTTATAGAGAGAGAGAGAGGTTAGCAAAACTGTTGAAAGAATATAATACACATATTCTGTGTAAATTTAATGTTTTAATTAAATTTATGATGTCTATTTATGTATGAAATTACATGTAAGCAACAAGGTTGGTGCCTTTGACAGTGTAGAAGGTGTAGACCATTAGATTAGTTAAGTATGTATTAGGTGTTGTGAACCTAGTAACAAATTAGTTTAGTTGTGACCAGAAGGATAAACCAAAGGCAGCATGAACGGAAAGTATAATCTCATGTGCACATTCGTTTCGTGCTTACTGGCGACTCACCAATAGGAGCCGGTATTATGCCCTTTATCCACTATATATTTTGGTGAGGAATGTGGAATAATAGGACGGTACCGCCAGTTTCTTGTGTGGGACAATTGAGAGCACGCATAGGTCGGTAAAATCCTGAATCCTTTACATTTCCAGGTGCATCGATCTTCCGCCTTGATTGATGGGCTACTACTTGTCTCTTCCTTTTGAAGCCTTCCATCAGCTGATTGTCTGAAAATGACGTTGGAACCAGATTTTCCATCATTTTGCCGAATTTTCAGGACTTCATTATCAATCCGATCTTCAGGGTTGACTCCATACTAAAAGGAGAAAAAAAATTGTGACAAATGTGAGTATGGTAGCAACCCTGAATATGGGACTGGAAATGAAGTCAGTGTACAAATCAAAAACAGGATTACGTAAAAGTGCGTGAAACAATGACTAGTAATTGTTTATCAGTAATAATGGTATTGTAGCTGATACAAGATGAGTAAGTAAAGTAGCACTTGTATTAATACCTCACGTAGATACCAAAACACAAGACAACTTTGACTGGGGTAATATCGAGTATAATGAATTCTTGAAGAACGAGAGCGGCTCGATTCAAAGTGGAATGCAGAACTTCAGATTATAGCAGCATGTGGGAATCTTTCGTCTAGCATTCTAATTGATTGACTCAAGAGGCTGCATACTGCCTAATTATGTATTTCCGTGATCCGTTGTGGATCAGTGGAAGCTTGATGAGAAGGAAGCACCATCAGAACTTAAACGGGTTATCAGTGAGCTAATGGCACAAAGTAGACCCTGAAAAATGCTTGACCATCACAAAATCTGTGTTAGGAGACGTAAGTTCAACGAATAACGACCATGCATATTATTGGTGCGAGAAGAACACATTGCGTTTCCAGTCCGTGTTATCTCAGAGCAATTTATAAAAGGAATGAAGATTAGCCGCCTTTTTTAAATTTATCTTGTGATAGCTTATCAAATATATTAGGGTTATGGTTAAACACAATGAGACTGGTGTTCACTTTCAAGAATATATCATCTCATTTGTTAGGAATACGGAATCATTTTTCCTAAGTGGGAGTCTCAAAAATTCAGTTTCTTATTCGATAAATTAATAACAAACATGTTCAGATTAGGCGATTTGTGTTAATGAGGACACTTCAGTTTGTTGACTTTCGCAAAATAGCCAAGTTCACTCAAAACGTCAGATAGATCGTTTAAATGTGCACACATAGTTTAATTTAAAAATAATGATAACTATAGTTAGCATATAACTGAAAATTGTGTGTAGTGTAGTGTGCGGCAGGATAGCTCAGTGGTTAGAGCACCAGATTCCGAAGCAGACGTGCCCAGGTTCGTATCCTGTCCGCGGCAAATTCTGGCCAGTACTTGATGAGTTCCCAATAAGGACGAAACCGGTCTACTGGATGAATTGCCTTTTCTACACTATACAATTCTTAGTTTATACTGACATATGTAAGTAATTAATGGGTCAGGTGTTTATATCAAGACCGCAACCTTGATTATAATAATACTGGATGAATTGCCTTTTCTACACTATACAATTCTTAGTTTATACTGAAATGTGTAAATAATTAACGGGTCAGGTGTTTTTATCAATTTCGTAACCGTGATTATTGTGCTAGTTTAAAGCGAAGCTCGTCGACATTTGCAATAATCCTCAATATTGTTCACAATCCAGAAAATCTTCTTTCACTAAAGCACACACGGTGGAATTTCCAGGTTTGGCTAAAGACCGTTATAATTAACGCATCTGAAACTATGTAAAAATTAAACATTTCGAATGAACAACAGAACAAAATAAGCACAAGCGAAACAACTTTTCAAGTATCTTTAACAGACAGAAACTACACTAGACCCAGTAGGAAATGAAAAAATATGAAATTATTTATTGCACAGGTGGTAATAGAATCGATATAAAATTTCTGGCCAGTACACGATAAGTTACCATTAAGGACGAAACCGGTCTACTAGATGAATTGCTTATGTTACATCACAAAATTATTAGTTCATATTGGCATATGTAAGTAATTAATGGGTCAGGTGCTTATAATAAGACTGCAACCTTGATTATAATAGTTGTTATCACCGCCCGCGCAACCAATGTTCGTTTAATTACATGGATATGCATAAAGTTTGCCTACTTAACATAACCACCAATGCATTTTTTAAGCAGTAGCTAAAAATAGCTTCGTTTTTGTCGGTTACACGTCTTGACGTGTTGTGCATTTCCTTGGTCCTCATTATTGTTGTTGTGGCGTCTTTGTGGACAGCAACGTTTAATCGGGCTAGATTGATCAGCAGAGATTTGCCTAAACGTATTGAGAGATTAAATCAGAAAATCGCGTAAGGAATCGCGTGACATAGCAGTCGAACAGCATGGAACAAAAAAATAAATAAATAACGTTATTAAAATTAGTTTTAAATAAGTGGTAGATATTACGAGGGCAAACACCGCTTATTTGTAAATACTTAATAAACGTTGTCTTAAGTTATTTAAATCAAGGTTACGATCTTCATATAAAAACCCTGCCTATTATATACATACATTTATCAGTATAAAATAAGCATTTTATAATTTAGAAAAGGCATTTCATCCAGTAGACCGGTTTCGTCTTTATTGAGAACTCATCACGTACTGTCCAGAATTCGCCGTGGTCAGGGCTCGAATCTGGGCACGTCTGCCTGGGAATTATCAAAAATTGGACAATGAACTTGAGTGAGTATAGTAATAATTTCACAAGAGAAAATTGTGCAACGAGACAATGAACGTTTTCGTGGGATTTCCAACTTGTTAGAAATTCAATGGTTATTTACTTCGAGGCTGTATTCAGGAAAAACCTAACGAGTTCATACATGTGCACGCATATGAATCAGACCTTTAAATGGAGTTTGCAATGGTTTGCTAAGTACTAATCCCATTGTATATAGACCGTCGCATGACCGCAAAACTACCGCCGTTCATGCGTACTGACGCATTTTGACATTTATGGTCTACATCAAAATGCAAATATCAATTAAATAACGGGGATAAAATTTCAACGTCAACAAGATATTCGCCTCGAACAGTCGGTTGTACACTTTCTGTAAAGTCACCAATAAAACATTAGTGCAGCTTTCGCCGCGGGTGGATATTTTTTATAATTAAGCAATCATTGATTGCAGGTACGTGTGACTCACGTCAGTTCAGCTATGCCAGGTGATGGGATTACTATTAAGAGATTGGCTTTTATCCTAGTTCTGAACACTTACTTGATTGAATCTATTTCACCACACGCGCAATCAATTATTGTTTAATTTTATAAATTATAGGAATTGAGTCTTTTAATTGGGCTGCTTTGTCTAAGTTAGCGGTCTGTGCTTTGTACACTGTATTGATACGTGTACACATTTAAAAATAATTCACCGTTACACCGTCTTAAATTGCGATTTGGCAAGACCATCATGTGTACAGATATAATTAAACGAACATTGGTTGCGCGGGTGGTGATAACAATTATTATAATCAAGGTTGTGGTCTTGATATAAACACCTGACCCATTGATTACTTACATATGTCAGTATAAACTAAGAATTGTATAGTGTAGAAAAGGCAATTCATCCAGTAGACCGGTTTCGTCCTTATTGGGAACTCATCAAGTACTGGCCAGAATTTGCCGCGGACAGGACTCGAACCTGGGCACGTCTGCTTCGGAATCTGGTGCTCTAACCACTGAGCTACATTAGTTAGTATATAACTGAAAATTGTGTGTAGTGTAGTGTGCGGCAGGATAGCTCAGTGGTTAGAGCACCAGATTCCGAAGCAGACGTGCCCAGGTTCGTATCCCGTCCGCGGCAAATTCTGGCCAGTACTTACGAGTTCCCTATAAGGACGAAACTGTCTACTGGATGAATTGCCTTTTCTACACTATAATTTAGTTTATACTGACAAATGTAAGTAATTAATGGGTCAGGTGTTTATATCAAGACCGCAACCTTGATTATAATAATTGTACAGATAATCTTAATGTACAAATATTGCATATATTTACATTGATGTATAACGATGGCTACGAATTTCCCCTCCGCCCACTATTCACAGTTATTGGCTTTGGTTGCGCAGTGCAATCATACACTTTCACTGGAAAACCATCACATGATGATGGGTGAACTGAAGAAGTGACCGCCAATGGCAACCCAAATATATTCAAGAAAAAAAACTACTAGAATTCAGCCTATGTATATCCATATATTATATAAAATTTATTATTAGCCATGTATATAGAATATGAGCAAAAATGCGATTCAAATGTTTGCATTTCACAGTATATATAATATATGAGGAAATCTAATTTTAATTGATGATTAATTACTCTAACTGTTTAACCATTTATATTCCTTTCCATTTACTATAATCAAGGTTGCGATCTTGACCCATTAAATTACTTACATATGTCAGTATAAACTAAGAATTGCATAGTGTGGAAAAGGCAATTCACCCAGTAGACCGGTTTCGTCTTTATTGGGAACTCCTCATGTACTGGACAGAATTTGCCGCGGACAGGGCTCGAACATGGGCACCTTTCCATTTATTTATTTTATTTTTTTACTCCTTATATGATGATAGGAGAATGTAAATACGTGCGTGTATAAAATTTATATAAATTTGTATATGTATACATAAATATATATACACATATTTATTTTTATATATATATTATATATATATATATATATATAATATAAAATAAATATGAAAGTACTAAACATCTAAATTATATAATTCATGATGTGTATAGTAAAAATAAAAGAATTTGTTGCGGCAGGCGGTAGTTTTGTGTTCGACGACTGGTTAAATACAATGGGATTGGTGTTTACTTCAAGCTCGCAAAGTTGATTTAAAGAATTGTTACCAGCACCCGCGCAATTAATTATTGTTTAATTGTATTGCCTATATATGTATATGTGGCGAAAGCTGCAAACAGTTAATGTTCGTGACTGCATAGAAATTGTGCAGTCGACATTTCCAGTCCAGTTTAATGTATGCGAGTCTGCTAGATATGAGAGCCGCATATCTAAATTTTATTTCCATATATATTCAATGCGGTTTGATCCTCGATAGTCAGTTTGCCGTCGTACTCTGATGATGATCATGGAAGCTCGAAACGCGTCAGTGCGTTGCGGCTGGCGGTAGTTTTGTTATGTTGTTCGACGACTGGTTAAATAAAATGGGATCGGTGTTTACTTCAAGCTCGCAAACCTGATTTAAAGCATTTGTATCTATTTGTTTATACGCAAAATTAGCTGGGGCTTCATTTCCAGTGGTTAGTACGAATTAGCAACCATTCATCAAGAAACCGAACTCAGCACGAGCTGGGAAATATTAAGACTGTTTTTTTTAACACAATATAGTTTTGCGTGGGCAAGAAAAATCCTATTTCATCTGAAAATTATTTGCCTATTATGCCTTCTCAAGCCAAATTTTAGGTAAAATAAAAACTGCAATAAATGAGGAATGGAGCTAGATTGGATAGGGGTGGGGAGAGATGTGCAAAATCATTAGATGCATCTTTGGAGTATAAGGATAACTGTCCTGTTCTTCTTCTAATTCTTCTCGCAGTTGAATGTGGATGGACGTACAAGCGAGTATAAAAAATTTCCTCTACGCACAGACAAACTCAAACACACACAAGAACGCATGAATCTAGCCCTAACGACACATACCTGCAGGCGAAGAAAATTGGAAAAAGTCACCGGAAATCAGTAAATACCGGGATGCCTCTCTCCTGCTTGTAGGTAATAAATAACAAGACGTATTTAATATGCACATCCTCATTTAAGCATTCTAAACTTTAAATCAGCATTGAACAATTAACTTAAGTTGTGAAATGGGCAAATTAAAAGTTATTGCAGCACCTTAATTTTATTACAACTTTTGAATGGGCATGAAAAAAATTTCATATTAAGGAAAAACGCGCGTAAACACACAAACACACATGCGCGTATATATATATATATATATATATATATATATATATATATATATATATATATATATATATATATATATATATATATATATATTTATATATATATATATATATATATATATATATATATATATATATAATTAGCGGATAAAGGAAAAGATTTAATCACAAGTTCCTAAAGCTTGGTGCGACAACCTAATATGCAAAATTTCCAGGTTTGTTAGTTTCCGTTTAAATAGGAGAGTAAGAATAAATATTGCGCGAAGGAAATATAAAACAAATAGAGTACTTGTATGAGTTAAGAAAATATAATGAATATAACAGAACCAGTTATTCTAATAAATAGCTTTGCAATTGACTGTAAGTAATTACCAATTAATTATGATGTATATGAACTTTTGAGCAAATATTATCACGGAATAACTAATTAAAGCAGTAACCACCTGTTGATATTAAAATTGCGTGCTTTATGAAAGGTATTGTTTAGAGCATGTTTGACGTTGTTAATTGGTAAGTTCTATCATTTAAGTTTAAACTCATAAAGAGAAAATAACAGTTAATTAAACGAACATTACATAACTATTAAATTCATTCAGCCTTTAGAACTTACATAGTCGACGTCGGATTACATTGCGTAACAACAGTATATATTTACAACCAAATGTCCATCTACTTAATAATCTATCTATCTATCTATCTATCTATCTATCTATCTATCTATCTATCTATCTATCTATCTATCTATCTATCTATCTATCTATCTATCTATCTATCTATCTATCTATCTATCTATCTATCTATCTATCTATCTATCTATCTATCTATCTATCTATCTCTATCTATCTATCTATCTATCTATCTATCTATCTATCTATCTATCTATCTATCTATCTATCTATCTATCCATCTATCTTCTTTTTTTCTTTCTTTCTTTCTTTCTTTCTCTCCATCTTTATTTCGAAACGCGTCAGCGCGTTGCGACTGGCGATAATTTTGTTATGTTGTTAGACGACTGGTGAAATACGATGGGATTGGTGTTGATTTCAAGGTCGCAAACTTGATTTCAAGAATTGTTACAACTACCCGCGCAATTTATTATTTTTTAATTATATATATATATATATATATATATATATATATATATATATATATATATATATATATATATATATATATATGCAGCCGACATTTCCAGTCACGTACAATGTATGCGAGACTACTAGAGATGAGAACCGAATATCTAATTTTGCTTTCCATTTTATCCTCGCTAGTCAGTTTGCCGTCGTACTCTGATGATAATCATTGAGATTCCAAACTCGTCAGTACGTGTGACTGACGGTAGTTTTGCTATGGTGTTCGACGACTGTTTAAATAAATTGGTATTGGTGCTAACTTCAAGCTCCTAAACTTGATTTAAAGAATTTTTACCACCATTAACGCAATCGATATTTGTTTAATTATATCATTTAGGTATACATCTCTATGATTTTGTTTAATATATTTTTTCACCCGGTGTGCTATATCTAATACACATTGCCTACATATCAGTCATCTTTAACGAAGCATAAATTGTTATTATATATTTCATTGAATGATGTGATGATAAGCGCGAAACGTGAAAAATGATATCGATCAAGGCCAGAGTGCATGGATTTACTGGTGAAATTTAGCCTACCGCGAAAACAATTGTGTTGGCACTCTTTTCTGGCACGGTATCTCGAAAATCATCGTAATAGTACTCATTATAGGTTACGTAAATATAACATTTAGTGAGTGGATTTTGAAATTGCATGCTCAAAGACTCTAAATAAAGTTTACCTCAGGACCACGTGTATACACATTTGTGTAGTAGATTTTACATTTCTATTGCCCAGAATTTTGTGTTCCAGTATAATGTGCGAATAGAACACCGTACTGCCCTTTACTCATGAGACAGCAGTAAGTACGAAACTTGTGTTTACATGTAATGATACCGTTTTTTTCTTATGAATTTGGTGTATCATTATGGTCCTATTTGAATTATTTTGTTAATTGATGCACAAAAGCTAATACACAATTGCATATATAGAGTCATGTCATCCTTCAGTCCACAAGTGATCTATAATTCTTAAATAACTTTATTAAGAAATAAAAATTTTCTATTTAAACACACACAAACATTTTGAATCTATAAAAAAACAAGACAAATGCACGAGGTTATACTTCCCGTTCATGCTGTCTTTGTTTTATCCTTCTGGTCACAACTGAACTAAGTTATTAGTAGGTGCGCAACACCTAATACATACTTGCATATATTTTTTCTCCGCCACAAACATGATCTAACTGTTATATTTTTAATTGAAGGAAGTCATGATTACCGCGAAATGTGACAACAGGTTTCGATCAAGGCCGGTGTGTATGGAATTAGTGGAATAACAGGTGTTCAGAAATAGATGTAAATCTCAATATGTCGGTGAACTTTAGCATAAATTTATATCCATCAGGTTTGTATCATGTACCGACTCGGAAACCATAGTGTCAGTATCCGGTACTCATCGATTTCAAAAAGGTATCAGTTACTAACACAATAGCCATAGTGTTAGTATCCTTTACAGACTCGGTATATATATTATATAGTGTGAGTTAGCATTGAAGTTGCATTGTCGTTGACTTTAGATGATGTTAGCTTCACTATTACAGGTTTACACATTCGTCTAGGAGATTGTACCGTCCTATTATTCCACATTCTTCTACCAAATATATAGTGGTTAAAGGGCGTAATACCGGCTCCTACTGATGAGTCGCCAGTAAGCACGAAACGAATGTGCATGAGATTATACATTCCGTTCATGCTGCCTTTGGTTTATCCTTGTTGTCATATTTGAACTAATTTGGTACTAATACTACATATAATACTACTACTGCTCCTACTGCTGCTAATACTACTAAAACTAACAATACTGCTACTACTACAAATTCTATGACTAATACAACAGCCACTACCATTACTACTAGTTCTTATTATGCTACTACTACTAATAATAATAACAAGGATAATTATTCTTACTCTTCTTCTACTACTAATAGTACTGCTGCCATTTATGCTACTACTACTACTTCTGCTACTACTACAGCTTATACTACTTAAAACACTGTCAATACAACTACTACTATAACCACCATCACTACTACTACTACTACTACTACTACTACTACTACTACTACTACTACTACTACTGCGACTACTGCTACTAGTATTACTAATACTAATACTACTAATTTTACTACTACGATTACTGCTGTTTCTGCAACAGCTACTAATAATACTATTATTGCTACGAAAATATAATAAAAAGTTAATACTGTTAATTCTTTTAAATCTACAGATCATAGTGTACTTCGATTACTAGCACTCCAATTAAAATTAATCTTTTATTAATAATAACGAAACAAATGTCCTACTTATAATAGCAGTAACAATAATAAATTTGGTAATTTAATTTCTCTTCTGTCCGTAATTGGCGCAAACAATGCTGAGGCAGGTAATATATTCCGCCAAAAGTGCAGGCGTTATATTGGATGAGTAGCCAGTAGGTAAGCTATTGAAGGTAATTAATTGTACCGTACTTCCTGGTCTCCAGGCTAATCATAAACAAATTAGCAAAGTCAAAATTATACAGGCAACAATAAAAGCCCGATTTATTAGCAAATACGGACGAGGATTAAAACATCTTTTCCAGTACACATAATTAAAGGCCTATATACACACACACGTGTAAAAATATACATAAAATTATTTATTTATAATAATTCTGTATGCCTAAATTTACCTCTCTTTCTCTCGCTTCCTCTATATTGAATTTTAATTCTCTCTTCTTCTCCGACTTTCATTATATATATAGATATATATATATATATATATATATATATATATAATGAGCAAGCTGAAAGTAGGTAACGGACAATAGTCACTTTGTCATTCTTAGACATTGGTACAGTTAAAATACGCAGTTTATGCGGATGTCGTAAACTGGCCATAGGTTGTGTTATCTTTCCGGTGTTAGGTGAACTGAGGACAAATTTACACCTACTCACTAAATCGATTTTTAACGATAGACTGGCAGAATGTGACCACAAATAAGCTCAAACGAGCATTTCTTTCTGATGGTTTAACCTAAAATGGTGAGTGACTCTCCTAATATATATACCTAGATAAATATATTCTAGAATGCATGGCTCGCATAATAACAAAGTTCACATAATTGAAAGTATGGGTATGCATATATAGAGTTTAGCTACTAAAAAAATTCTTTGTATAAAACCATTGGTGAGCCAAAAAAAAACTAAAATATTAATTGAACTGGTTCAATGCCGCGTTTTGCGTACGCGGGTAATAGTTGTACACGGGCAGTTACACAAAGATCTGATTCATCACACTTTCTGATTTTGTTTTGTCTTTGATCGGGTTGAATTCTTCTTTTTTCAACTGAAAATGCGGTTCTATCACACGAAACGCGTCAGTGCGTTGCGGCTGGCGGTAGTTTTGTTATATTGTTCGACGCCTGGTTAAATACAACGGGATTGGTGTTTACTTCAAGCTCGCAAACTTAATTTATAAAATTGATTTAGATTATTTTTTTATCACTACCCGCACAAACGACGAGTTTTTTTGGAAACAAGACAGTTCTTAAATAAACAGGAGGCCATGAGAAATTGTCTACTGCCAGTTACGCATGCCTCATGGAGAATGGAATTTTATTAATCCATGTCCACACTAGACCTCAAACCATCAAATTAATTTGTCAGGAAATGTTGGCTAAATGGACAATACAAATTCCTAGGCGTGTGTAAACTCGAGATAGGTTTTGTTTGACGCCATAGATTACCATTGCAGATGTAAGGGAACCAAGGTGCGAGAGCAAACCGTATATGTGATTTAAGTGACGACGACACGTTTAGGGGTACTGACGCCGTGATATTAGAGAATGCTTAAATATTAGTGAAAACGAGGGAATAGTCATTCTTTGCGCTTCAGCTAAAACTCCATGCTCGTATTCCGTGTTATTAGTCGCCGTTAAGTTACTTGTTTGCAACACCCGACTTCAGACAACTCTCGAAATTCCGACCTCTCTGCTGGTAATCTGCGTTGGATCCGTGCTCGTTCTAGTAACGGGGCGCTATAATCACGAACACCAACTGACACAAAAGCTTAACGAAAATTTGTTTATCAATTATTTATGTCAATTTTTATGTCTAAAAATGCAAAAAATAAAATGACATGATTTTACGAGGTGTGTATCTGATTTTTGCCACCCCCCAACTTGAAAATGAAGAGGCGACCTCAGTTACGTCTATTCACATGGTGAGTATAAATCAATTAGTCTGACGCAGGTAAATGGTAGATTCATATTCAGCCTCTGTAGTTTCACTTAACTAAACGAACTATGTTTAAAGAACATAACTGTTATGACTATACACACAAACGCACACGGGACACGCAATTATCTAGTGAAAGGCCAGACAAAGTGCAAATAGTATGGCTAGAGAATATATTCATTAGTTTGTTTTGTAAAACTTGTGATGATGGGTGAACTGAAGAAGGTGTCCGCCAATAGCCACCGAAATATCTTCAAGAAACAAAACAATTGGAATTCAGCCTGTGTTGGTCAAAACGCAGATCCGGAAATGCAAACAACAGTTATGTATTCTTTGATGCGGAGGACTGATGTATATTCAGTTATACAGCAGGTATTGCATATCTAATAACAAGTTAGATTAAATAGGACCAGAAGAACATTACTATGCCAGTATACACAACAGGTGGGAAATTATGAACCATCAAAGTCTTTTGCAAAGCTCTTTTAAAACTTTACACGGGCAGTTACACAAAGATCCGATTTGTCACTATTTCCAATTTTGTTTTGTCTTTGATCGGGTTGACTCATTTTTACTTCAACAAAGATGTGATAGAACCGCATTTCCAGTTGAAGTAAAAATGAGTCAACCCGATCAAAGACAAAACAAAATTGGAAATAGTGATAAATCGGATCTTTGTGTAACTGCCCGTGTACAGCTATTACCCGCGTACGCAAAACGCGGCATTGATAACCTGAATGCTTACACACCGCAAAATATTGAGTTCAAAACCTCTTTTAAAACTTCCCGCCTGCTCTGAGATTGAGAACAATATCTATCACATATTCTTCATACTTTGGATAATGTATACAATATATATATATATATATATATATATATATATATATTGGGAACTCATCACGTACTGTTCAGACGGGCCCAGGTTCGAGCCCTGTCCGCGGCAAATTCTGGCCAGTA
The DNA here is from genome assembly GCA_029291075.1 of Eudiplozoon nipponicum. NCBI lineage: Eukaryota > Metazoa > Platyhelminthes > Monogenea > Mazocraeidea > Diplozoidae > Eudiplozoon > Eudiplozoon nipponicum. The sequence goes on from JAQBSW010004671.1 coordinate 49,711, forward strand.
CATGATTAGTTCCCAATAAGGACGAAAGCGGTCTACTGGATGAATTGGTTTTTATAAATTATACAATGCTTGGTTTACACTAAAAATATATGTACATAATGGGGAAAGATCGCAACCTTGATTTGAATAAAATGGATTTGGTTTTCATCTCATGTACACACACCTAATTGAAGGAAATGCATCTGCCAAAGGCGTATTCAATTATTGTTTATTTGCATAACTAGCATACACGTGGCAAAATCGGCAGGCATGTTATGTTCGTGATTGTAACCAACGTTTTCAGTCAAGTGCAAAGTGTAATTAAACGAATATTGGTCTGCATGTGAGTAGAAGGTAATATTTTACCTACCATTTGTCTTTATTAATGTTTGATCTTTATTGGACAGTTTGCCATTCATACACTGTGAATGACCATGAAATGTAGAAACGCGTGAGAAAGAGCGATTTGTCGTACTTATTCTAAATTGTGCAACAGTATTTGTTTTGTTATCGGTTGAGTTATTTTTGGCTAGGAACAAAAAGTTAGATATGCGGCTCTCACTCCTATTAGTCTTGCATACATTGTACTTGACTGGAACTGGTGGCTGCACAATTTCTAAGCAGCCACGAACATCTATTGATAGTACGTGTGACTGCCGGTAGTTTTGCATTGTTGTTCGCCGACCGGTCAAATACAATGGAATTGGTGTTTACTTCAAGCTCGCAAACATGATTTAATGAATTGTTACCACCACATGCGCATTAATTGATTGTTTAAGAAATGGAATGTCTGAAATGGAGTATAATTTAAATTACCTACTTATGAATGTCTGTCCACCGAATTAAAGTATAAACTATAGACTAAGAGCTAAAGTAATATTTTTTACATTTATAAATGAAATGCTTGGGCGGAAGCTGCAATTTATTTAAAATAATGAACCGGTAAGTGATGCATAGCTAGTCAGCAATGTGCACTAATTGCATTCGTTAGTACCACGAGTAGAAATTCGACAAATTGTTATTCTTCGCACAAAAAGAATTGCTTGGACGAGCAAAGCGTTTTATAATGAAGGGGTGCGCAAACTTCTACCTACCCGGGTTAAGTTGACTTTTTAAGGTAAACACAGTTTGTTCAAGTGAAAGTTTAATTATGTAAAACGGAAGTAAGGATGCTAAAAGCACCACTTTTTTGAATATTGCCGTGTCAAGGCTACTTAAAGAAACATTATCAAAATTTTATGAAATAACTACACAAACAATTGAACATACACGAAGACTATATAGAAACATATAAAGGGCGCTAATTGATGTCGGCAATAGAATTAATCTTTTCGTGATTAGCTTTTGAACATTGTAAAGTGAAAAGCGGAGACCTTTTTTATATATATATATATATATATATTATATATATATATATTATATAGATATATATATATTCTTTTGAAATGCGAGCTTTAATAAAATTCATTGTACCCTTCCTGTGTGAAAAACAAAAAGAAATTTTATCAGATATAAGAAAATTTTCTTTCGCATGGTCTTCTCAAATATCTACTCATGAACATATCTTTATATATAAATTAGAAAGCAAAACAAGATAGAAATATGTGAACAAAGAGAGTGTGATAAATAGAAACCAATCAAATTGCGTGCGTCACATCCAGTTCAAGCTCAATGCTTGTACGTGCTTCTTCTGCTTACATAAATCCGGCTGCAATTTGTTTATCCATAAGGCTTCGTATGTGGCTAGCTCCCTTTGTTTTTGCATTTAGTAATTACTTTGAATGCTACGTCTGGAGAACATACGTGCGGTGTTTCGATGATGTGTTGCGCAATAGCAGACGTGTATTCACCATTTGATTTAAAACAGGCGTTTAAGTTGCAATGTTCTCAGATGTATTATGGGCAAGAAAAGAAAACAGTCTAAGGGGATGCAGTTTCCCAAATGGCACAAAAGAAAGTTGAAGCAGCATTGACACGCACATTTAATGCAGCCAAACTACGAGTGTTATTTAGGGTAACACACTTGCCTTTACCAGCAATCAAAGAGAAACAGCCGTTAATGTCGATATCAAATATTATTTACCAATATACATGCGCAAGTTGGCGATCAACTTACGTAGGCCGATCGACCAGACGGTTAATTACTCGAATGAGAGAACATTGAAACTTAAACGCCTGTTTTAAATTAAATGGTGAATACACGCCTGCAATTGCGCAACACATCATCGAAACATCGCATGTATGTTCTCCAGACGTAGCATTCAAAGTAATTACTAAATGCAAAAACAAAAGGGAGCTAGCCACATACGAAGCCTTATGGATAAACAAATTGCAGCAGGGCTTCAGCTTATTGATAGCAATAGCTTCAAAAGCTGGAAGAATTTTTTCCGTTTTCGCCTTAAATTGTTGCTACTAACAGCATGACCTGTAAGTAGTACATTGCTGTTTTTTGTGCAGGAACTGCACACCTCTTTAATAGTTTTCGAGGGAGATGCTGATTTATTCTAGTTTCGAGCCTCTTTTTTGATCTGTCGATGTACTGAGCATTCAAGTAAAGTTCTCAGGCCTAAGATAAACACCATATATGGTGTGGTTAAACAGTCTCAAAACATTTCAACGTAGCATAATGGTTAAATACTGTTTGTTGCGAAGAACTATATATATATATATATATATATATATATATATGCGTATGTATTAGGTGTTGCGAACCTAATAGAACACAAGCATAATGGTTGTTTTATATTTTTGTTCGACTGGATAGATACAATGCAATTGGTGTTTAACTCAAGATGCTAAGCAGAAATTAACGCAGAGAATTCGGTTGCTACCTGGTTCCTACGTCGACTGGTTAAATAAAATAAGATTGGTGTTTACTTCAAGCTCGCGAACTTGATTTAAAGGATTGTTACCACCACCCACGCAATCAATATTATATATACGAAGTTTGTTAAGGGCATTAACACTATGGCTATTGTATCAGAACCCGATATCAATATTATGGTACAGCAAAAGTACATGGTTGCGCAACAATGGATTTCAATTAGTTCAGTTGTGACCAGAAGGATAAACCAAAGGCAGCATGAACGGAAAGTATAATCTCATGCACATTCGTTTCGTGCTTACTGGCGACTCATCAGTAGGAGCCGGTATTACGCCCTTTAACCACTATATATTCGGTAGAAGAATGTGGAATAATAGGACGGTACAATCTCCTGGTCACAACTGAACTAATTTGTTACTAGGTTCGCAAAACCTAATACATACTTGCATATATATTAGTTCTTCGCAACAAACAGTATTTAAATGGATTTCAATGTATGCTAAATTCACCAAAATTGAGAATTGCAACTATGTCCAGCAAATCTATACATTCTGGCTTTGAACGATGTCAGTTAGCACATTTCGCGAAACGAATGTGCACGCGATTATTGTTTCTGTTCATACTGTCCTTGGTATATCTTCTTGGTCATATAGGAGCTACAATTAGACAATAATTGATTGCGCGGGTGGTGGTAGCAATTCTTTAAATCACGTTTGTGAGCTTAATTGGTGTTTTCATATAGGCACTAATTTGTTAATACATGCGCAACATCTAATAAAAAATTACTGTATGAACTGCCTTTTCAGTATTACACAATGCCTAGTTTATACAGACAAATTTATATATAATGTGACTGGTGAATACTTCAAGATTGAAAACTTGAAATAAATAATTTTCATCACCGCCCAGACGGCCAGTTTTAATTTAATTTCTGCGCAGTCACGAATGTAATATTTTTAATATTTCAATGCACATGTATAAATTTCAATTGAACTATCATTGGTTGCGCTGGAAGGGATAACATTTTTTGAAGTAAAGTTCGCAGTCCTAAGATAAACACCATATATGGTGTAGCTAAACAGTCTCAAAATATTTCAACGTAGCATAATGGTTGTTTTATATTTTTGTTCGACTGGATAGTTACAGTGCGATTGGTGTTTAACTCAAGATGCTAAACAGAAATTAACGCAGAGAAATTGGTTGTTACCTGGTTGCTACGTCGACTAATTAAATGTAATCAAGCATGCGAACTTGATTTAAAGGATTTTTACCACTACCCAAGCAATCAATGTTTTGAATTGTATTGCCTATATGTATCTGTGGCGAAAGCTGCAAACAGTTATTGTTCGTGACTGCACAGAAATTCTGCAGCCGACATTTTGAACCGAGAACAAAGTATGCGAGACTACTAGATGTGAGAGCTGCATATCTAATTTTGCTTTCCAAGGTTATTTAATGCGGTTTGATCCTCGATAGTCAGTTTGCCGTCGTACTCCGATGATGATCATGGAAGGTCGAAACGCGTCAGTGCGTTGCGACTGGCGGTAGTTTTGTTCTGTTGTTCGACGACTGGCTGAATACATTGGGATTGGTGTTTATTTCAAGCTCGCAAACTTGATTTAAAGAATAGCATTATGGCTGTTTCATATTTTGTTCGACCGGTTAGATACAATGCGATTGATGTTTAACTCAATCTGACAAACAGAAATTAACGAAGAGAAATTGGTTTTTACCTCGTTGCTAAATGCAACTATATGCGCGAAGGCTGGCTGTTTGCTAGTTTTCCGCCTGATGTAAATGTGGGCTTTGTGATACTTTGAAGCATGTTGAGGTAGATTTAAATTATTGCTTTTGGCCAGTCGTCCAGTTATTGATGCCTACGTTTCAGATTTTTCTCAGATAAAAAGAAAAGTAAAAACAAATGGTTTCGTTTTTAATTCGTGGCTGTTTTGTGCAATTGATTATTGTGGGGTGGAATGGCATTAACGGCTCATATAAAGTTTATTATCATGAGTAAGGCCTTACTGCCATATTAATTGTGCTGAAAAATGTACAATGTACAATGGGTCTCTCCCGGTTTAGAAGAGCTAACTTCGAGGAAGACACTAGAAAGGCGAATTAAAGGAAAAAACATTTCAAGTGTGGAAAGCAAGAGCGAGGCTTGGATAGGGTGGAGTTCGCACATACACAAGCACAATAAAATCCAAGCAAACAATCATTTCCAAACACGCACCACCCGATAAGAAGAAGCAGACAAACATTTCTCCAATTTCGTTGTCAAAACGAAATTATGTCGAAAACAAAATCAGTGCCTTTTATTATTTTCACGTTTGCTTTCTACGCACGAAACTGTAAATGTACAAACTGCATAAATAATGCTCAATGCTGGCTTAAGTAAATGACTCGATTGAAATTTTGGGACATCTGGAGTTATGAAAATGTTAAAAAAATGAGTTAGTTGAACGAATGAATGAAGTTATTCTTTCAGAAAATTGAGCGGTGTATCTGGGAGTAAACTTTGCGGTAAACATTATAGTGTGACAGCATCATATTGTGACGATACATAATTTCATCATTAACATTATCATTAACATTGTCATAATCATTATCATTATCATTATCATTATCATTATCATTATCATTATCATTATCATAATCATTATCATTATCATTATCATTATCATTATCATTATCATTATCATTATCATTATCATTATCATTATCATTATCATTATCATTATCATTATCATTATCATTATCATTATCATTATCATTATCATTATCATTATCATTATCATTATCATTATCATTATCATTATCATTATCATTATCATTATCATTATCATTATCATTATCATTATCATTATCATTATCATTATCATTATCATTATCATTATCATTATCATTATCATTATCATTATCATTATCATTATCATTATCATTATCATTATCATTATCATTATCATTATCATTATCATTATCATTATCATTATCATTATCATTATCATTATCATTATCATTATCATTATCATTATCATTATCATTATCATTATCATTATCATTATCATTATCATTATCATTATCATTATCATTATCATTATCATTATCATTATCATTATCATTATCATTATCATTATCATTATCATTATCATTATCATTATCATTATCATTATCATTATCATTATCATTATCATTATCATTATCATTATCATTATCATTATCATTATCATTATCATTATCATTATCATTATCATTATCATTATCATTATCATTATCATTATCATTATCATTATCATTATCATTATCATTATCATTATCATTATCATTATCATTATCATTATCATTATCAGTATCAGGCTTTTAGTTTGTAGTCTGAAAATTGGACTATATGTTTATAATTGTATACGCTATTAGGTCTATGGTTTTTAGTTCGCACAGGTGGTCATTATCGTAACAAAAATTAGTTACTTATATTCTTTAAATCAAGTTTGCGAGCTTGATATAAACACCAATCCTATTGTATTTAATCACTTTCATCACGGTAAAACCTCTGTCAGTCACAGGTAGTGACACGATTCTGTCTGACATGATCATCATCAGAGCCCGACAGATCTTTACGAGTGACTGACGATAGTTTTGCTATGTTGTTCGAATAGTTAAACACAAAAGAATTGGTGCTTACTTCAAGCTCACAAACTTGATTTTAAAATCACCACTCGTACAATTAATGACTCTCTAATAATACAATTTGTATACATATAACGAGTTGCAAAACGCTAATGTTCGTGACTGCGCAGAAACGGCACTGCCCATATTCCCGGTGCAATGTATGCCAGACAACCAGAGGTGAGAGCAGCATATCTAATTTTGCTTTCTATATGTATGCAATGCAGTTTGATCCTCGCTAGACAATTTGCTTTTGTGCACTGATAGCGATCATGGAAAGTCGAAGCACGTCAGTACGTGTGATTGACGGTAGTTTGACTATCGTGTGTAACAGGTTAAACACAATGGGATCGGTGTTCATATGAAGCTTGTAATGTTCATTAAAAGAATTGTTATCACAAAATATGCAGTCTAGGATAGTTATAAGTCAGTTATATCTTTAGTCTAACTACTGAGCGATTGAATATTTCTGTGCTGAATTTGAGACTACTCACCCTATAGCGTTATAAATGGTTTAATAAAGGTTTCTTATTCGAACGTTGGAATGCATTTATGCATTTGTGTACTTTTGTTTAATTAAGTCGTTGGTTATTTAAGAAACCCGGATTGCCAGAATTGCGTAGAGATAATTTACATGTATTTCTTATAAGTGAACCTTTGTCTTCAATACGTAAATTATGTGCTTTTGTATAAACTTAGAATTTACTGAGAACTATTCTCGTAAACAGGAATAAGATCAGACTGTATAAGCCGACAGGGTGGCTCAATGATTATAGCACCAGATTCCGAAGCAGAAGTGTCCAGGTTCGAGCCATGTCTGCGGGAAATTCTGGACAGTGCGTGATGAGTTCCCCATAAGAACGAAACCGGTCTACTGGATGAATTGACTTTCTCCACACTATATAATAATAATTAGCTTATACTGTCAAATCTACGTACATAATGGGTCAGATGTTCATATTAAGATGACAACCTTGACTAAAGTAAATGTTCATAATTTATGTTTATAAATTCTATTATTGAAGCCGTTTATTGTTTGTACTGACTTATTCCTTGGAAGTGGAGTAATCGTTCTGGCTGGATTGGATTAACTGTACCAACGGTGTAATGGAAGAAGCTAATAGTATAGAGGTGAAACTTTAAGGGTGAGTTGGCATTGAGGTGATGGGACAAAGTGTAGTGGTTCAACAGTCGTTGACTATTACGCCAGTGGCAAAGTCCAGACTGAAATACCAGAAGAATGAAAAGCATATGGTAAGAAAAAATAAACCTAAAAAGGTGTCAACCAGTCTACGATGTTTGACGCATACGTATATTAATTTATTATAGTAAATTAAGCTGTATTTGGCTAGCCTACAAGGTCATTCAGACTATAGCCCGTCTGTTTGAAACGATTTATGTCTAACAGGTTTTGTTTAATTGAACAATAATTTATTTCGCAGGAGGTGGTAAAAATTCTTTAAATCACGTTTGTGAACTTGAAGTAAATACCAATACCAGTCGTCGAACAACATAGCAAAACTACCGCCAGTCGCACGCACTGACGCGTTTCGACCTTCCGTGATCATCATCAGAGTACGACGGCAAACTGACTAGCAAGGATCATACCGCAACGCATATACATGGAAAGCAAAATTAGATATGCGGCTCTCACTTCTAGTAGTCTTGCATATATTGCACTTGACTGGAAATATCGGCTGCAAAATTTCTACGTTAAGATCAACTTAGCATTTTATTTTGCGTTTAATCAAATTATAATTACAGTGCAATTTATTTCTCATGACGAGCAATATTGTCGAAATCAAACACCCGCATGTCGACATTAGAATATACCCATCTTTGATAACTGAATTGTTGTGTGTTTAAAACACATTCAACAGGCAAACGTTTTCAGCATTGCCGATATGGTTTATAGGCCAATTGTAGTATTACTTTTGTGCAAATGCAACGGATTTTACAAATAAACTTAAAAGCTATAACTTATCTATGTAATGTCAGCATTCGTGTTTAATTAAGGGTACGCGAAATCAGAACTATTTGCAGTGAGCACATATAACTGATTTCATTACTGTTCTAATAAGTAATAAAAGGACGCCAAGCTAGTTATGCTTAAATAGCGAACCTAAAGAAAGGCCACATTCTTTCAGAGGCCTAACAAGAGACCAAGCACACTCATTAGGATAATATCTCTCGACATTCATGGCATATGATCTTCAATGCTGTGACTAGTTAGAGTGTGTCCTATCTGGTGTGCTACACTCGAGGTTTCACTCTGCAGTTTTATTTTTGTGCAACGGCTAACGCTTACATCACGGTTATTGTGAATTTAATGATAATAAAACTGGGCATCATGGTTACTGAAACTTAATGGACAGACCCAAAATACGCACCGCGAGTATCACAACGACTATATCAGGCTTTGGATACATATTGCAGAGTTAGTTAATTCAGAACTGGTAGGAAATACGAACGTCAGCATTAACAAATTTAGAAGGCCCGTTAACACAGGCGTTTCGACTCAGCAGTAGAAGCCGTCACTACACAATATATTTGGTCAAGAAATGTGGGACAATTAAACGGCTCAATCATCTATATGTATGTCTATTCCAGTAGAGGTAGAGGTAGAGTTACCAATTGATTACGTTTTTCGCAATCTGACATCAAAATCAACTCAATATCGATAATATACACCGAATATGTAATGGGTACCAACACAATGACTTTCACTAAAATTGAGTAAAAAACTCGTACCGAACAAATGCTACTTCAACAAACCGTTTTACTCCACACTCGATCGAAATTAGTTGTGGCATTGTCAAGGTAATTAAGACATAAAAAATTTAATTCTTCGTTGTGGATAACTAATATATATATATATATATATATATATATATATATATATATATATATCAGGTATCACGTACACAGTAGCAAGTGTGTTCAAATAGGACCAGAATGACATGCCAGTGAAAATTAACCAAATGTTTATTCTTATGCATTCACGTGTTTCGTGCTTACTAGCAACTCATCCGTAGAAGCTCGCTTTACGTACCAAACGAACTATATCGTGACACGAAGGGAAAAAAATTAGCTAGCCGCATGCATATTTTAGCAGTATTAGATTTAAAATAAACGGTTTTAACATAGAAAAACCCGGCAAACATTACGTCAAAAATCGTACACAGCATTTGCTAAATCTCTGCGATTTGCGTTCGCGGGTTTTCGCCTCGCACTATCAGTTTGACAAAGATCCGATTGATCCACATTTCAAAATACGCATCGAGTTTGTCTTCTAATTGGCATGGTGCGAACTCGTCCCTTTCTTCCGAAGCCTTCAACATCGTTCATACTACCCACTGGAAACGAGGTACGATCTAATCTAATCGTAACTCATTTCCAGAAATTAATATGAACGATGTCGAAGCCATCGGAAGAAAGGGACGAATCCGCACCCAGCCAATAAAGAGACAATCTCAATGCGTACTTGGAAATGCGGATCAATCGGATCTTTGCAAAACTGATAGTGCAAAGCGACAACCCGCGAACGAAAATCGCGGAGATTCAACATTTGATGCTCGCAATGCGAAAATATTCAAGAAATATAAGCACAACATTTTTTTGACAGATGAGGTATACGGCAGATCCCTTTTGCTTTTGAGGAAAGCAAGAGAAAACACGCACGCACACGATATTGTACCTTTATAAAGCTGAATTCGGTATATCATCTTCGACCTATATGATCAAAATCGTCATTGTCTAGGCCAGGACTTATACATAAACGTGATTATGCTAGCTAATCGCAATAAAAAATCTATGAATATTAAGAAACAAATCATCTATGACCAGACAATTTTTTGGAATTAATGCACAGGTTTACGAAGTTAATTAGCGTATTAGAATTGTAATTCGGCTAAATTGACAAAAAGATGCACTTAAACGCCCACTCTAGAAAGAGATTTTAAGAAGGTATTGTTCGCCTATACTGAACGCTAGGAAATTCAAGTAAGATGAATCTCGTTTACATTTTGTTAACCGTTTGCATTAGTCTACTAAATGAAAACAAGCAATTCACCAGGATAATCAATAACTAATGCTGGGTTAGAAGATGATTGTGGGATGAAATTTGCGCAATGAACAATTCGAATTAATACATACCTACATATACATATATAAACGGAAATCTGGATTTCCTGCACGGTGGGTTGCAAAGGTGCCTATGCCAATAAGGCAGAATTGGCCAGGGCTCGCCACTGAACCCTGTTTTCCGGTAAAAACCCCTGCCGATGCGCGCCTATTATATTGTATCTCAGTTAAAAAGAGCACACGCGGTTTGATCAAGTGACCGATATCATGAATAATGGTATCCTGGCAAGAGATGGTTGTCTCGATTACCTGGTGAACACGATATGAAATTGATCTTCTAAAATTCAAAATTAAGTATTTTTTAATGAACATCGGTACACGGAGCTAAAAAAGGTTGCATGTGTTTCCCTAGACCAGGTTTGCCACTAATATAACACACTATTTAACATAAATTACAACTACGAGAACTACCATGTGGGGCACGTGAGCAGACGAAAAGGACACGAAGATCAAAAGTCTTCCAACTAAGACATAATTAGTAGCTTCACATGTTTAAGACTGTGGGAGCAGTCAGTTGCAAATTCTTGAATGTGCAATTAAATAATCCGATTCATATTTTTACACGAAAAGAATATAATTCTCTGAAATGTGTGTGCGCCTCTTCAACCTGGTTTGTGTTTTAACATGAATACATTAGATTCAATTAATTTCCCTTCGTTTTTAAAGATTTTACCAAAAAAACATATATTGTTCTCGAGTTGAATTCTGGAGAATAGAAAATTACCTTTTTGACTGTACTTTACCAACCTGCTTTATTGTAAAGTCATGCTTTAAAAAATATTTCCTTAATTTACACTATATCAGAAAATATTTTCAAATCATTACGGCATAACAAGAACCAAATGCTTTTAATCAAGAGCTAAGTGATAAAGCTTAGGAACGCAGTTTACTCATAGATTACGACAGGTAGATTTAAGAAAAGATCAATTTAATTTCATGCATTGATGCCGTCTAACCGTTCTATATTATCATCAATGAACGGAAGAAATGTAATTCGTTTAAAAATTTAACTCAGGCATTTCAAGTATTAGAAACATAAAAACAGATTCACTTAGTGATTTGAAAATTTTTTTAATCAAAGCAACTTTTAAATTCTATGCAACTGAGTAGTCAATTATATTTCTCCTATTCAAATGCAATATTATGCAGGAAAGAGATGGCCGATTACTAAGTATGAGAATTAAACATTTTTTAAGGAAAGGAATTGCGTATCTCCGCAGCTGTTAATTGTACTGTTCTGCGTCCGCAGCTGTATAAAATAAATTCCTGCGTGAACTGAAAACATATGGGTTAGGTTAGCGAGCGTATGGAATAGCATATTCATGCATCTGTTTGCGATAATAAGCGAACGATTCTTACCATCTATTTAAATTTGTTTGGCTAATGACATTGTATACTTTAAATAAGTGTTTTAACCAAATTACATATGCCTTATTCATACATTACTTCATTATTTCAAATATCAGTAAAGATGAATATTGTCAAATGAAGTTCAACCATTTTAGCGGACTTGCATATGTTATAAAATAACAGGTATGCGTTAAGACGCCCAATATTTGTCAATTCCATTAACTGAAATGAGATTTATGATTCGTTTAGCACGAATGTGACTTGAGCACGTAGCATGCGACTTTATGAAGTAAGATACGTTGAAACAGCATGATGTAAAAATACATTCGAAACAGAAGAGTTTACGCAACCAAGGCTTCTGATAGACGTAGAAAATGTTTTGTTCTACTGAAGCAGGCAGTTCATTTACACAATCATCAATTGCTCAAATGGTAATGATACATTTTTAAAACAAATTTATCAGCTTGATTTAAACATCAGTACCATTATATTTAACGTCGCACAACAGAAAAAAACCGTCAGCCTTGACGCGCTTCGACATTCTGCTGTCTGCATCAGTAAAGTCGTTAATTTAATGAGATAGCCTAGCATGAATTTCGGCGTATTTCTGAAAAACTCAACATCTTTCCGTTAGATTTTAACAAAGATCTAAAACTAATAATCGTAAATTAGGATTTCTATTTTAAAATCCATGACCTCATGTCGAAATATCCCGTAAAGTTATTCAAAATACCGCATTTCAATATTCTCTACCTTATTTAATAATTTTAATTTAATTATTATGCTATTTGTAATTATCGCCATGCTACACTGTCGCATCCCTATGAAATATGTTAAAAAGTAGAAAACTGTAGGTGATGTAATATTAAAACTAAAGTCGGGTGAAATTATCCAAGAGGTGTAGCCCAACATAAACGGCACTAATATTTAAATCCGAACGTGAGTGTTGGTCAATCGTTTGCCTTGATCTATATTAGCTACAAAGACCAATATCTCACGATATATATATATATATATATATATATATATATATATATATATATATACCACACGTAGACGACCTGAATGTGGCAAAAGACACCTTTAAGACAAATAATGAACAAAGAGTCTTATCTAGGGCAGATATTTCAACAGAAATTCCTCGCAGAAGCGCCCGTATAAGAATGAAGCAGTCAGCCCAATGATAAAAGCAGACTTCGAGCCGAAGTGAAACATAAATTAATTAATATGTGTAAATTTGTTTTATTAAATCGATGCTCGTTATGCGAGCAAAATTCTATATATAATTGAGTAAAAATAAAGCATGTGTGGTACATTTAAAATGGCTTCTGATGGGTTGGAAACGTTGATTCAGGGACTGACTTCTCAAATGAATAATTTAACTGCAGAATTAGGCATAATTAAGTCTCGTCTGGACGATACGCTGATAATAAACACAGACGACATACATGTACGTGGACCATCCAATATAGATGGACATAACACTGAACAAACGGCATAAAAAAAGTGGGATACCTCGTTGCTCCATTAGTTTTCTGGTAAAATAAAAATTTAACGTATATATATTTATAGAAATCCTGGATTTTCATTTGATTATGTGGATGGCAACTAGTCTGATTTTCCGTTTTACTTATATTTCTTGTTTAAGCTGCTTGGTATATATATATATATATATATATATATATATATATATATATATATATATATATATATATATATACATATATTATAATAAAGATTTCATGCAAGACACGGCTTTTGAAGGCTATTTGAAAATAAAGAACATTAGTTACATTAGTTAGTATACAACTGAAAATTGTGTGCAGTGTAGTGTGCGGCAAGATGGCTCAGTGGTTAGAGCACCAGATTCCGAAGCAGACGTGCCCAGGTTCGTAGTCCTGTCCGCGGCAAATTCTGGCCAGTACTTGATGAGTTCCCAATAAGGACGAAACCGGTCTACTGGATGAATTGCCTTTTCTACACTATACAATTCTTAGTTTATACTGACATATGTAAGTAATTAATGGGTCAGGTGTTTATATCAAGACCGCAACCTTGATTATAATAATTGTTATCACCACCCGCGCAACCAATGTTCGTTTAATTATATAAATGTTCATTTCAATACCACTTTCCCATGTAATGTGGTGTCTGTTCAGTAATGACAGATTGGGCATGGTGAGTTGGAACTTTGGGTCTAAATGGATGCCATATGAGCTCCACCTAAAGGAAAAATTGACTAACCAAGTTACATTAGTTAGTATATAACTGAAAATTGTGTGTAGTGTAGTGTGCGGCAGGATAGCTCAGTGGTTAGAGCACCAGATTCCGAAGCAGACGTGCCCAGGTTCGTATCCTGTCCGCGGCAAATTCTGGCCAGTACTTGATGAGTTCCCAATAAGGACGAAACCGGTCTACTGGATGAATTGCCTTTTCTACACTATACAATTCTTAGTTTATACTGACATATGTAAGTAATTAATGGGTCAGGTGTTTATATCAAGACCGCAACCTTGATTATAATAATTGTTATCACCACCCGCGCAACCAATGTTCGTTTAATTATATAAATGTTCATTTCAATACCACTTCCCCATGTAATGTGGTGTCTGTTCAGTAATGACAGATTGGGCATGGTGAGTTGGAACTTTGGGTCTAAATGGATGCCATATGAGCTCCACCTAAAGGAAAAATAGACTAACCAAGTTACATTAGTTAGTATATAACTGAAAATTGTGTGCAGTGTAGTGTGCGGCAGGATGGCTCAGTGGTTAGAGCACCAGATTCCGAAGCAGACGTGCCCAGGTTCGTAGTCCTGTCCGCGGCAAATTCTGGCCAGTACATGATGAGTTCCCAATAAGGACGAAACCGGTCTACTGGATGAATTGCCTTTTCTACACTATACAATTCTTAGTTTATACTGACATATGTAAGTAATTAATGGGTCAGGTGTTTATATCAAGACCGCAACCTTGATTATAATAATTGTTATCACCACCCGCGCAACAAATGTTCGTTTAATAAAAGGTTTACACGACTTGAAAAAAATGAGGTGATAAAATGAAAGAAACCTTTAAGTTTGAATCTTCACAATGCAAAAGTGCTGAACTTTAGTGCAGAAGGTAAACTCCGATCTTTTTGTTTATATAATGAAAATATAATAGACTATAATTTTTCTCTTTGTTTCTGCTTAGTCTGGGAATCGAGAAAAAACAGAACATTTAAAGTAAACATTGAAATTTACATGAAGTCTGCCGTCGCGATGCGCAGCGCCGCCCTCCGTGATGCTCTGTACAAACAATGGCATTCTGTGGAAATCACTGCCGCCATGAATGAAGAAGCCGAATCCCCGAGAACCACGGAAAAGTGTTACATCAAGTCGGCGTGCTGCCACAGCTGGCCCCGGCAGCATCATCAACTGTTGCTGTATAACACGTGGGTGCTCGCCAGAAACATTTTGCAAAGGCAAGGCTTGGTGTTGTTTGGCCGAGGTGGCTGGAATTTCGGATTTTTCCGCATTTGATTTGATCAGATGTGCGTTACTCAAACATGAGGTTTTGTCACTATTCGCCTGAATATTATTGGTGGAAATGTTGGTGCCAGTTTGATTATTGTTATTGGCGATTGTCTGTTGCTTTTGATTGGTCTGCTGAAAGAGATTTGTCACGGTCATAGAACTTGCAGCTATGCTGGCTCGATGCGCGGGAGAAAGACGCTGTCTGGCTGCGCCTAACCACAAGGGATTCGAGGCGCCACTCGTATTATACAAACTGATGCTTGGAATCGTGGCTATTGTGCATGCAGCGGGTGTGCTAGTATGTGAAGTTGCACAATTAGCAACGCTTTCAGAATTGCACTTTGAGCTACTTGTGACAGCGGAAAGACGGCTATGTTGAAAATTACTGGGGTCTGATGGTTTGGACGAAGTCATATTATGACAGTCCTGGCTATGCTGCAAATACCGATCTATGGGTATCCAGAATAATATTGGAAGAGCACACAAAGCGAACATAAAAGTGTAATTCTAATTTGGAGTTCAAACGGATTATATTAATAGAGAAAGACAATATGATATAATACAGTCCATTTAGTAAAATTTATATATATGATGTTTTATCGCGTTTTACGACAATGCTTGTAGAATAGTTATTTTTCAAATAAACAAAACATGCTTAACCTGAAAGAAAGAAGTTATGTTTAGATAGAAAAACATTCCACATTAAAAACGTACACAAGGCTATATATGTTAGTCAATAATGTTGAAAAAGAGAAGTAAGTAAGCGCAGATTTACATGATAATGCCAGTGCACGAAAAAATTGTTTTCGTTTGCACAATTCTGAACAATGTTGAAATTTTTCAGAGAACAAAATATGTTTGGTTATAGACGAACGTGCAACACCTATCTTGTTTTGTACTAACCAGGTTGGTATGTGCTCTGATAAGCGTAGGTTAAATCTTCTACTACATCTGCCTAGATATGGTTGTCCACAGAAAGAATTCAAATTATAGATAAAGTTAGACGCAGTTCGCCGTGGAGTCTTATCTTGCACACTGGGTGGAAGAAGTTTGACGGTGCATGTTATCATAACTAAATCAGCTGCAGATGATATGAAAGCCAATGTGGAGCGCAATAAATATCTTGTGCGCTTTACTGCATTTGTTCTCTAAAAA
>JAQBSW010004672.1:0-66329 GCA_029291075.1 Eudiplozoon nipponicum
AATCTAACCTTCTGAGGAAAGCACAAGCGCACACATACACACAAACAGTTCACCAGTTTATGTTCAAATAATGTACAAACTTATTTTGGTTATAATGGTAAAAATTAAGATTTGGCATAGAACAGATTCACCTGTGCGCAATTTTGTTTTGTTTCTTGCTTTGAAGGACTCTTAGTAATTCGCATGATTTTGAGTTTTATTTGGATAAACAATGTGTTCAGGTATTGCGGAATCGTTCTGTACTATGCCAGATGTGTTTAGCCGAAAATGCTCTTGAAATAGCTTATTTAGTAATCGAATTATCCGGTAACATGGCGCACTGAGCAGCTATTTGATTTGTAAAAGTAAACAATGTTGAACTTTTCGATAGATGTTAGCTTAGCCCTTATATATGTGCCTAGCAGGCGTTTTTTAATTTAAATAAACATCAATTGCATATTAAGCAAACGAGACTTCGCTGCTTTTTAAATTCTTCGAGTAAAGTTTTAAGATGGCGGTTTTATAAATAAGGATGCTTGTAATTATCTTTCTAGCATCAAAAGAAATCATTTTAATCTTGACATTTAGCGATATAACTTTACTTAAAAATTCTTAAGTATCGATTCGTATTGCGAAAATTGGGAAGCCTTATAAGTAATGTTCTATAATCTAGCTTTATAATAATTGTATGCTTAACTGAATGCTTTATTTCTCAAATCAAATTCTATATCCTTAAAAATGGATGAACTAAAATGTATAAATGATCGTAATTGCCCTGGGACGAATTCGCTACGTCGAGAGATAAATCATTAAATTTAACTTAAATGCAGCTAAGGTGAGGCCTGTGGAAGAAAAGGATTTTATTTGTAAGGCGCTGAAGATAACTAAATTCCTCGAGGATTTCACAAACGTTGCTGTTCACTTTCGGTACACGCAACCAGGGAAATGTAAAGACGATTAACAATGAATGCAAAAGAAACTCTGAACCTAATAATTGAGAGTGTGAAGCCTCCTAGCCGTATGCTTCATCCGTGTGAGCTTATAGGATTGAGGAATGCTGGTTTTCGCCTCATTATGAATGCCGCTGACAGAAAAATATGAGCCTATGCAAAATTTATTTTAAGAACTAGTGTCTCCGACGTATTTCCAGTGAACCGCGATGCTTTCATTTTTACCTATACCAGTATGACTCTATCTTAAGAGCAAAAATATGTCTAATTGCTAGGATTCAGGTTCTCTTTATTTTCAAACGATAAGAACTGGACGACTGTGATAAGAACAAAGACCGCATAGTAGGATCTAAACGAAGACGGTGCATCAGGGATTTCACAGTAAAAATAATTTTACTCCCTAATTAAACGTGACCTTCGTGTTAACTATAAGCATTTCAGATTGAGACGCATGCGATTCATTTTTTAAAAGAGGAAGCACATGGAATAACATAAATTATTGGAGCACAACAACGGAAGTAGATTAATAAAGCCAGACAAGTATTATTTATATGATATGTGCTTAATGATGAAAAGAAGTTCAAAGTGTGCCCCAATACATAAAGTCTAATCCGAATCTATCACGAATCAAATATGGAATGCGATTAAAAGTGCATATGAATGAATTTAATAATGGACCAAATATGCGAATTTTAAAGAAATTGATATCACAATACGTTGTTTTAAGCAAAAAGAACTAAACGTCAAGAATGCGACCAGAAATTACATCTTTGAACAGGCAATTTGCTACTTCTAAGAAGACACTCTCTCTACTTTTATATATTTCGATCTTGTGTGCGACAGGCGGTAGTTTTTTATGTTGTTCGACAACTGGTTAAATACAATGGGATTGGTGTTTACTCTAAGCACGTAAACTTGATTTAAAAAATTGTTACAACCACCCGCGCAATCAATTAATTTTTAATTATTGATCTATATATATATATATATATATATATATATATATATATATATATATATATATATATGTGTGTGTGTGTGTGCAAGTGAAATTCAAAAATTAACAATGTTCGTGACAGCATAGAAATTATTCAATGAAATTTCCGGTCAAGTACAATGTGAGACTGGTAGAGGTGAGAGCTGCATATCTTATTTTTGTTTTCCATATATATAGAATGCGGATTGATCCTCGCTAATTAGTTTGCTGTCGTACTCTGAGGAGGATCATAGAAGTTCGAAGCTCGTTTGTGTTTGCGAATGGCGGTAGTTTTTTTCGACGACTGTTTAAATAAAATGTAATTTGTGTTTACTATAAGGGCGCATAGTTGATTTAAATAATTGTTTCCACCATCCGCGCAATCAGTCCTTGTGTAAAAAATTATAATTTGCTATACAGAAAAACAACTGCTGAACATAAACGTAAAAGCTAAGCTCCTTCAGTTCCACATAGTTTAATCCGACATGTTCCACAGCTGCTTACCGCGCTATGTAGGCCTGCTGGCAGAATACTAAAGATTAAAAGTAGCTGATAAAAAGAAAAAAAAATTCGCAAAAGTGAAACAAATTGAAAAAAAATAAAAATCCACATCCGGTTTATTTACTTGTACTGTTTGACGCAAGAAACGCAGAGAAGTTATACTCAGCGTGAACTGTCAGCTACGACATACTTAATCCGCAACTTAAAAAAGCAAACATATTTTAACATGACTTATTAACATACTGGTGAATTAAGTGCGTGTCTGTGTGCCATTTCCTGAACGTCGTTGTGTATATTTTGTACTTTATTTAACTTTTTCCCATTTATTTCAAAACTTTATGATACAAAGTACCAGAATTTGTTGTCGAGTTTAGTTCGGACAGAAAAATGCCCCTTATAACCGTACTACATTAACCTGCTTCATATTAAATTTAGGTTTCGATAAATTATTTATTTCTCAATATGAATATTACAATAAAAATGCTAAAATTAATCCGATTGTAAACAAATAAAAACATAATTGTGTTCTAAAGGTACACTTTAAGTAATAAGTGTTATGCACTTAAGGAATATAATTCAGATAGATTTACATTGATTTAGGCTTAATTAGATTATGAAAGTGAATTTTAAGCGAATTTGATTAGCTTAATCGAAAATGTTAACAAATTTACTAGTTCCTTATTAAAATGTCAATCGACATACATCAAACTATGTTTAGCTTCAGTTTCCATCAAAATTTAGGGTATGTTTTCTTTAGTATTTCTAACGGCGGGCTTGTAAATTAGCATTTCCTATTGTAAACTAAACAAAATTAGGTATATTTAACGTTAATTTTGTCGAGAAAGCACTGATGTCTTCTATAAGTGTGCTGGTAAATAATTACAGACATATTTTAATTTCGACAAGTTAGGAAACTGACTATTGAATATGAAGTCCTATCACGTGAACTTACTATACAACACATTTTGGCGATTATAAAATAAAATATATTTCCGACATTCATTATTATAATGAAAAGGATATTAAAGTTTTATGTAGATTACTTGCAACGCACTTAAATTACACAACGGCCTAAATGTTGCTTTTGAAATAATCCAGTCGCATTACTGGGAGGAAGTTGCAGAAGGAAAAAGCAAATCTTTGAATCAAGACTGCGAGCTTGATAAAAACACTAATGAAATTGTATTTAATCAGTTGAACACCATAGCAAAAATAGCGTCAGTCATACGTATTGCTGTGTTTTGCCCTTCCATGATTATCGTTAGTGCATGACGGTGAACTGACTAGCTGGGATCAATGTAGAGCAAAAGTAGGTAGGCGGATCATGCACTTAGTCTTAATGCATTTGACGTAGTTGACTGTAAATATAAGCTGTGCGGTTTCTACAATTCAGGAACATAACTGTTTTGTAGCTTTCGCCATAGGTATATAAGTTATACAATTAAAAATCCATTGACTGCGTAAATGATGATAATATTTAATTAACCATAATTGGCATGCATGGGATAAACGCCAATCCTTTTGTATTAAACCAGTCGAACAACAAAGCAAAACTACCGTAATGCATCAGCGGGGCTGACGCACTTCGACCTTCCATAATCATCATCAGAATACGACGGCAAATTAACTAGCGAGGATTAAACCGAAGTTCATATATAGGGAATGCAAAATTAAATATACGACTCTCACCTTTAGTAATCTGGCACAAAATTTACTTGACTTGAAATATGGACTGCACAGTTCTTATGTAGCTTTCTAAAAGAAACCAGTTTCACATATATATATATATATATATATATATATATATATATTTATATAGGCAAAATAATTAAACAATCAATGTTTAAATCAATTTATAGCCATTGATATAAAATACTAAACCACTGTATCTAACCAATCGTGCTTGTTTAGTTCATAACTCTGAAACTAAATGGAACTTCTTGAATGAAGCCATATTTATTTAATGCTCTCTATTACATTCATTTCTAGAAGATAGCTTTTTTAATTTTTTTATTAGTTAAATAAATAATTAAAAAATGAAATATTTTGATTAAGCATAATTAGATATAACACTAGTAGGCTTGATTATATATGATAAAATCTTTCATATGTTCACTTTTTAATTAAATAATTCATTTTTAAATAAACGTCAGGCGTAATCGTGATATGGAAGCATGAGATGCTCGATTTAGAGCAAATTATATTATCCATTAGGAATTCAGGCTTTAAATATGGTAACTAAAAATAATTTATCACTTCAAGAATTGTATTAAACAGTCATATTTGTGTGATTGTGGGCAATAATATTGATCTATTGAATGATGACTTTATGACGATTTATAAGCATAAATTTGGCTCATTTTGTAAGAATATGTATCGATTTTCTGCCCATTTTTTGATGATCTAAATCAACACTCAATGGTAGATAGAAAAGGTACAAATTTTCACATGCGTTTTAACTTCTTTTAAAAATTGATCGATTAGAACAGGCAATGGTCGCATCATGTAAAGTCATAAATAATATGCTTGGCTGACAGCCGGTTACATTACTACCATTCTGGGATTAACAAATTTACTGAGTTAATAATTTTATTGATAAACAGCAAACTGTTTTATTATAAAATCAACATTGGTTGCGCGGTCAGTGATAACAACTGTCAACGTGACATGAACACCTGTCCATTTATGTTAATAAATTTATCAATATAAACGAAGCATTGGAAAAAGTAGAAGAGGAAATTAATCTAGTTAACTGTTTTCGTCCTCATTGGGAATTCATCACGTATTGTCCAGAATTTGGCTCGGAGAGGGCTAGAACAGGGCGCGTTTGCTTCGGAATACTTTTCTTCTAACCACTGAGCCACTCTGCTGCATTTTACACGCTAATTTCATTTATTTACTACCTAATACTTCTTGGTTATTGTTTCCTTCAAATTCGATTCCTGTCCGAGGCAAATCCTGGACAGTACGTAATGAGTTCGCAATAAGGACGAAAACAGTCTACTGAATGAATTTCCTTTTTTACATTATACAATGCTTAATTTACACTGACTAATATTTGTAAATGGAGGGTCAGGTGTTTATATGCATGCGAGACTACTAGAGGTGAGAGCCGCATATCTAATTTGGCTCTCCATATATGTTGTTCGACGTCTGGTTAAATACAATGGGATTGGTGTTTACTTGAAGCTCGAAAACTTGATTTAAAAAATAAATAAATACATAAATAAATAAATAAATAAATATGATATATTGTTAACATTCTGTTTTATAATTAATTATTCATTGTTTGCGCGTGTGATGACAGAAATTCTTCAAATTAAGCTCGCGATATTGAGAAACACACGAATCGCAATTTGTTGAAATGGGCACACGTACTGACACGTTTTGACCCTCAATTATCATCCTCAGAGCTCGACGGAAAACTGACCAAAGAGGATAAAATCACAAGTCATGTATAAACTATGGGCTAAAACTTTCATGTTTACAATATAAACTAATTATACGAGCGTATTAAATTGTATAGTTCTGCCGGGTCTATATATATATATATATATATATATATATATATATATATATATATATATATATATATATATATATATATATATATATATATAAACAAGCACCTGACCTTAATATTCAAAAGTTTCATCAACATGATATTCTTATCGACTGGCCAAGAATAACAAAATTCAGCAACAATCTACTAGTATCCAGCCAAAAACAAACAGGCCCTCGACTAGAATCAACAAACATACAATCGGATTGGCAACAAACTGAAGTGGAAATAACAGAGGCGCATACGATGACAGAAGTCTCCAAACAATGTGAGCGTTTAACACTGCAATCCACACTGGCGTTGTTACCATGTGAAAACGACAGCTTTGCGCAACAAGGTGAAACGATCAACTATACTGGGAAAAATAGCACTTGTATATGTAACAGTGAACAATGCGCACAAATGGTTAATTCTCAAGCTATCAAAACAATAATGACCAGATCTCAGACACCACTTTGCAATACTGCGAGGATGACCTTTACATGCAAACACGCATACACAAAAACACAAACGCATACACACTCACCAACTAGCCAAAACAAGAAACAGCAGTAAAAACGAGTCAGATTTGTTACCACTAGCATAATCAATTGAAAACCCAAAATGTATAAATATGTATGATTGTATAAGAGATGATTAGTATTCACGAAATAAATGGCCTTTATCCACTTTGTTATTTGTGTTTTCCTAATTATAAGAATATATATATATATATATATATATATATATATATACATATATATATATATATATATATATATATATATATATATATATATATATATATATATATAGTTATTATCGTAACTTCGTTGTGTCTAGTTTCATCTTAACTAACGTAAGACGTCTACGTTAATAATGCGATACCATTGCACGACACAAACAATACATATGTACACATATTGACAGGCACATGCAAAATCACTTCTGTGTATCTACGGTTAAGAATATTTCTGTGCTAAAATATTGATCACAATGTAATTAATGCTATTATTTTCTTCGATGCGAAAATGTCTATTCTTATTGCATGTCGGTGAAGTTTGAACCTGAAATATGTTAACCTGAGCAGTTAACGCAAGAATCATTAATTCATAAATGATCATACTAATTTAAAGATGACTTTCCAAAGAGCACCAAAGTTGGCCCTCCTGACAATATCGCAATGTGTAAAGTGCTTTATTAATCGTTCATTCATTTGTGCAGTTTTCGAAGCTGTTAATAATGGTAACGATTTCATTTGCGCAGGTGCTTCTATTGCAATTTGTCGCCAATTCAGTTGATTTAAAAATTTTTTTACAAAGCTGATGGTCGTGTATGAATGGTTACCAATACAGGCGCACAACCATCTACATCTATATGTCACAACAGATACTGGTAAGACTGCTACTAATAACTAAAAAAAGAGTTTCTAATCCGTCTTATTTTCATTCAAAAAATCAAATAAAAACCCTGTCATTTAAACCAGAAGAAACATAATTTTGCTTTAAATTTTCACGGACTAGATTAGCCGCTTATTCACATTACACGCGATTATTCAATACTTTCCCTAAAATTAAGTTGTATCTTATACCCAAAGTCAATGGAAATTATAAATATTATTTTTATATCTATATTTTACTAGTTTATATTTGCAATAACATTAGTATATGTTTATTTTTGTACAAATATCGTCATGTGTTATATTAATATATTGTTAAGTACATTCTAATTTATAATAATATTTATTTTTATATATATTTCTACGTTTTTATTTACATTTCTGTTCATATTTAATTTGCTATTTATGTGAATATGTATATTTATGTTTATATCTACATATAGTTTTGATTATTTTCACAATAAGATTATTAATATATTTATATTAAAATAATTGTGATATGTTAAGTTTTAATAAATGAATTGCGAATAAACGACATTCCGAATGAAGCTATGAATAAAATCAGAAATCATTTCCTATAAAATAAAACGCACACTTTACACCAATGCATAATTTTTAAAAAAGTCTTTAAAATTTAAAATGATACCCAACACAATATTTTTAATCCTATTTTTCATCTATTTAACTTGAAATAATTTGTTCAAACTTCTAAACCATGCCATCTTTGTTTTCGACTTTCATATATATCTTCATTTAATGCCGAACCGAAATATTTTCTTTTGCTGATAATACTGATGATACCTGTTAGGCAAGTTATTCCTTTACGACGGCTTATCCGTTTTCGTCCACAGCGTTTCCATTATATAGTGTTACAAATTCAAATACTTTTGTGCAAAAGTCCTACCTTGTAGTACATACTTGTCAGGAAATAGTTCATGTGCTTCCTTTCGCAAACATATAATGCATTATTTTTTAATCACCTACACAATATCACAAGCATTGCACGGAATTCCCTACATCCAAAAAACTAAAGGGCAATTTTAAATCTTTTTGGTTTTACAGCTGACAGATCATTGTTAATTTAATTTTAGTGCGGTTTTTACACGATGTTTTGTTACTGACGTTCAATATTTATCAATAAGAAATTGTTCATAATTAGCCCAACATTTAAATCGTTCCCTTTTGTGAGAATTTCACGTTTGGCAGTAGAATAGGACCTGTAATAAAAGAATAATTATTATACTTATATAAATCTGCTGTAATATAAATTTTACTGTAATTACAGACTAAATGGGTTTAAAATCGGTCATCAACGAAGAAGAGCTGTAGGCGCCAAACCTTTACCTACAAGTAAGTTCTGCACAATTTTATGGAGAATAAAAAGAAAATATTTAAAAATATATTGTTATTATAAACTATACATTGCAAGAGGCAGAAATGGTAAAAAATCCAGTAAAACCGTTTTCGATCTTATTCGGATTGCTGCTGCCCAATATTTTCTGCGGACTGCCCGAACTGGTGTGAATTTTCTTCGGAATCTGAGACTTTATCCAGGCAATTTGAAGTAATATTCCATCACATGTTTCTGGTTGGTGTTTCCCTCAGTTGGAAGCTATTTGAAATTTCTTGAGATTTGAAGATCTATCTATCATGTAATTTAATTTTTACTGATAAAATTTATATGACCCAAATCCTGTCATTAGATTCTAAACAATTATATATATATATATATATATATATATATATATATATATATATATATATATGCGTGTACTGCCAATAACCTCATTTTCTTACTTGTGTCAGTTAAAAAATCCAAAATAATGAGATAGATTGGTGAAAATCGACGTTATATCTTTGCATATCATTATATAATTGTCAACGTCATTTGAGTAGTTCGTATACTTTATATGAAAGATATCCCAATAAATAGAAATCGCAAAAACTCAAGATATAACATGATCTAATAGGACGCCACATAGACTCCATCTGTAGTAAAGGATAACGGTAAACATAAATTTAGTATGTAGCTGAGACTTTTATCTAGCGTGCGGTAGGTTGTTCTGTTGACAGACTCAAATACTCTGAAGAAAATGTGCTCCAGTTCGAGCCCCGACAATACTTGAAGAGTTAACATTAAGGACGGACACGGTCTACTGGATGAATTGTCTGTGCCACCTCATGCAATATTTAGTTGGCACTAAGACAAAATATACATATTCAAATTCCTGTTGTAAAGCGTCAGCATGAATTGTATATATTAGGCATGGCTTGCCTAGACTCAAATTTGTTTGCACATCATAGGCGAAATAAGCCATAGTCGGTAGTATCGGAAGGTGTGAGCTCATGTATAAATGCGTTTCTGCTTACTAGTGGCCTACAAGGTGGAGTCGGCACAATTCCTCGAACCCACTATATTTTGGGACACGAAATGCGGGACACATGGGCAGTGCATTTCCTAATCAAATATGTAGTTGGTTTTGGCAATAGTTCGGCTCTTACTAATGAGTCACTGGAATGCACGAAACGCATGTACACATGCGATTACACCTTATGATAACGCGAATTTGGAATATCATTATGTCCCTATTTGAGCTTGATGGTCACTAGGTATTTTCACCTGATCCTCGTTACATCGAACAAGGCTATTTTGTTAACCATCCATAAATTTGCTCTGTTCATCTTTAGACACAATTCTGACTCCCAATCTCAGCAGATCGCTTATCACACAACGTATAAACAGATAATCAAATAAGTGAAAAATTTCGTTAAAGCAACTTCATTTATATTTACTAGCATATCTAACAAGAATTACTAAAATTTCACCAGATATGCTTTCGTCATGTATGTGATCGTGTGTCTATAACTGTGAAACGTTCTATTACTTAAGATTGTATACATATTTACCTCCATCCAAGGGAACTGCCGTATTTTATTTGCAGTTATCTCTTGCACGCGCCAGATAAATTATCATATTTTACGATGTAAAATAATCCAATTAAGGTTAGCCACATTGGTTACAGTGGAGGACAAATAAATTTGAATACATCAGTAGTCAAATCATACAAAGTTAAATTATCAAATGTTAGCAAAAGAAATAAGCTTTATTAAAGTATCAGCTTAGAATAAATAATGATCCGGCTTGAATCATTAATAAGTTTTACTGACAATAAAGGGTCTATGTAAGTAGTAATAATAAGATAAAAATAAATAAAAGATTAAATTGTAAACGATGGCACTTTAAATAATACTAAAATTGATTAACAACTAGTAAATTAATACATACACACATAAGCTGATCTTAATCGAATATTCTTAACCTTTTGGAGGAGATTGTTTCCGATTCTACTTCGTGCAATACTCAACTCTTACCAATAATTTATCCAGCTTTTACACTGCTGCTTCTTTTATAATGTCAACTGTCGACTTAATTAAAATTGATTCCCTAATCATTCATTTTGATCTGTTATGACGGAATCTTTGTACACGTCAACAATCATCCAAATGAATTGTATTAGATACGGAATACCTCATTCACAAATGCATTTATGTCAGTCCATCGCAACCAAGATTGTATAACTAATATATTTATGCTTTTTGCGCAAACGAAATATTGTATCAAGTAGCAAATACAATCCGCTAATGATTTACACTTTCCTGTTATTCACGAAACACCGCATAATTTGCCAGGACGGCTGCAGGCGGCCATCGAACTCATGATTCTTTGGTTCAGAGCCATATAAATCAAGTCCTTTGCCTTGGACACACGCTTTGAATTCCAATCAAAATGATATTCCTACTTAATTTTGACTAAAAGTTGTTCTCAATTGGTATGATGTCCGCTCTTTATAATGACTGTTCAGAGCTGACCACATCTGACCATACTTTGATAGTTATATCAACAGGCGTATTAGAGAGAAAACTGATTTAACCAATTTGGAATAAATCCTAGAACTGTATGCAATAAGTGGGTCTCGCGATGAACAGGAAAAACAGTGTAGTTCATGAGAAAATTAAGATAATTTAGATTTCAGCAAGCAGCAGACAAGTCTATCAAATACATCAGTCTAAAAAGTACATTAGGCAAAGCTTATGTTGTATTAACAATTTATACTGTCAAAATACCTATTCATATATACAAGTTTAGCTGTTTGGCTACAGACTTGTCATTATTTTTTTCAGAAAAAACGTTTTCGCATATTCTATGTTACGTAAAATCCAATAGTTTATATTATTTTGTTGTAAACCAACAAAATAATTGCAATTTTGTATTAGGTGTTGCACACCTAGTGATAAATTAATTCAAATATGACCAGAAGGATAAAACAAAGGCAGCATGAACGGAAAGTATAATCTCGTGTAATTTCCTTTCATGCTTAAAGCCGATTCATCAGTAGGAGCCTGCATTACACCCTATAACCACAATATGTTTTATTTATTCTTCTGGTCATATTTGAACTAATTTGTTACAACACCTAATTCACAATCGCATAAATATTTGTCCTCTGCCACAAACAAACCTAACATTACAATACTTTTTGTCTCTAATTATCGCTGTGTAGCCTTTCAATAAATTGAAAATTTAACTGGACATAGTTATTTATTATATCTTGTCGACGCAATAAGTATATATATATATATATATATATATATATATATATTTGAATTCCAGTGGCAGGATTTGCATTTATTTATTTGTTTTGTCAGTACAAAACTAAACATTGCTTCGCGTAGCAAAGACAATTCCTCCAGTATACCAGTTATGTCCTTATTCAGAACTCCTCAAGTGCTGTCTAGAATCTATCGCGCACGGAAATCGAAACATTGCTCATATACTACTGAATCTGAGGCTACACCCATAACCACCCGTGCTCCTATTGGAGTCCCATCCGCGGAAAATATTGGATACTACCTTAAGAATTCCCAATAAGGACGAAACCCGTCTACAGGATGATGAATCTTTGCTATGTGAGTAAATGTTTTTTCATTAACGAAATACATGTTTTTAGAAAACAAATCATCAAAATCTCCTCAAATTTCATTATGTCTGTTACATAATGAAAGATCAGGGTTTGCTAGTTAGAGGTTCGTGTATTAAGAGATTCCAAATAGGTTCCACTTAAACGAAAGCCAAACCAAAAAATCTAAGTCGGAATATGTGTTAAAATTGCGTGTATTACACAACAAGGCTGGCGCGAAGGTGCACCGATTCGAGTCCCACCTGCAGCACATTATGGGTTGTAATTAATGAGTTCTTAATAAGGATGATACCTATCTACTAGAAGAATTATATTTGCTACTTGATGCATTTTTTTCTTTTACTGACAAAAACATACTTATATATATATATATATATATATATATATATATATATATATATATATATACTTAAAATTATGCCCGACCGACTTTAGTTCTGTTATTAGGTGTGCCTGGTTTAATAATGCGGAATTGCTGTTTATCTCATTTGTGCAACTTAATTTTCATAACTGCTATTACCCATCCCCAGCGACCGAAATCACAGAATGCTTAATTTTAATATATATATATATATATATATATATATATATATATATATATTAGAACTCTGCAAATTTCGAATAGATAACTTTTCACTATCCAGGTAGATTCGCTTTAAGTCAATGCAGAGTGAATCATTTTAGAACAGAAGTCATTAAATTGAATTCGCCTGTCTGAAATGAACACAAATCTCATTGTGTTTGAGTAAATGTAAAACTTCGTATGCGAGACTAGCAGAGGTGAGAGCCTCATATATAATTTTGTTTTCCATATATATGCATTGCTGTTTGATCCTCGCTAGTCAGTATGCCGTCGTATTCTGATAATGATTATGGAGGCTCGGTAACTTTGCTATGTTGTTTGACGACTGGTTAAATGCAAGCACACAAATGTGATTTAAAGAAAAGTTGTCACCACCTGTGCATTTATTAATTGCTTTAATTGCAGAGCACAATTATCCTTCTGAAATGTTGTTTTCGAAATCAAGCAATGAGATTTAAAACCAAAGAAAATTAAGTAGATTATATGCGTTATATCAGACGTTAGAATGTACAGCTGCACTGTCATCAGAGTATTGTCTTTTTGTGAAATTTAATATAATTCTTTATATTTTATATTTTATTTATTTTTAGGAGCTGCCATATTCCTAGATCAATAATTTAGTCATAAAAAAATTACAGGCACAAATGTCTGCTGCTGAAACTTTATCTCTGAGTCCAACCAAACTTCCGGCCTTGTTTTGGCATGTAGTAATTATTGTCCCACAAAGCATGTTTACGAACGAAATTTAAACGTCAAAATTAACTTAAATGCGCGGTGACATGCCCTTCTTCACGTATTTATAAAACTATAGCACGGTTTTGCTGGATCAGACAAAGTGTCAGAAAATGTAGTCCAACAAACTTAGGTTTACACTTGAATTATTCGAGAAAAAAATATTGCCAAACCTAATTCACACTTGACGCCAAACAAAATAGAGTAATTAACACAAACAGCGACAAACACCAAAATTAAAATCATAGGAAAGAAGAAATGTGTCGCAACTTCGCTGGCCTATTCAAAAGAAAAATCGGATATCTTTAAAGAAATTCATAACTTACAACAATTCGTCGCATATCCCCGCAGAGCTATCTGGACATAAAGAGTACAAAATTTCATACAATTCAAGGAATCTAACGATACCTAAAATATATTCATTGGTCTATGCTCTGCAAGTCTTCCTGCCAAATTCGTGTGAAATACTTTATGCCAATGGGAAATCTTATTAACAGCTTCACTATTGATGATTCCTCTGAGGTAATGAAAGAAGAGTTAGAGAGTGTAAAGCCGGTTCTGAAAGTTATCAATTATTCAGAAAAAAATATTGAGTTTAGTCTTGTACCTCGCACATCTTGCAGGAAGGAAAATAGAACCAGAAAATATTTCCATAATCTATCTAACGGAGAATATGTTCCAGCAACATTAAGTAACGTAACAACAAACCGAAGTACAGTTATAATAAGTTTTCGATATTCCTGTAAACGTAGCATTTATCATACAGAGTGACATTTGTTTCAATGCTAAATTCCAAATTCATTTTTCCTCCAATTATCTTAAATGGTCTCAAATTTCCATGGATATTTGTTGAAAATGTGCCAGCTAACCAATAAAAGTATCTAGGATTTCCCTCAAAAGTTGATTTAATCGCAAAATCAACAATTAATCCCCATATACTTTAAGCAGTGCAATAATCACATGAGATTTTATATTTCATTATACTAAAAGTAAGCAGAGAAAAACCTCTATGCATATATGAAGCGCCGTTATTCAAAGAAAATCAGCCTGTACATAATTTTAATAAATTCCTTTAACACGACGTTGTTTTCAATAGACCACAAGTAAGTAGTGGCGACAATTTTTCACCTAATACATAAAATCCATTCGTAAAAGGGCGCCAAATTCTTCTGGCTGGCCTCCCCTCTGATTTTAAATTTCTCACTCTTGACTCCCTGATGCCATCCCTTTTCTGATTTCTCATTCTACCGCATCCAAATATTAAATAATGTACCACGTTTTGCTCAACTAATTCTTTTCCTTCTTGTTGCAGCGAAAGACCGGAAACTCGAAAAGTGTACTGGAACTCCCGACGGTGTACATCGGACACAGATTCCACCTCGCCTACCATCAATCATATCCTCGCAAAGCGGAAGCCAGTGAAACATGCACGAGACACAAGCCTCAATCTAGTCGACTTCCTCCTAGTCAATACTACCCTCCAGAAATTCAATATCCACGACAAAGTACTCCATCGGTCGTCTTCCACTACCGGTCCGCCATAACCTTCGAACTCACACTCAAATTCGTCTGTCCGACACCAGTTTACCCCGCATTGATGCTCGGACCCTTCCCGGACTGTACTCCAGTTGATTCTATCTAGTCAAATGGAATCTCTCTTTTTCACCAGATCGAAATATCACGAAGTTTATGAAAGCACATTTCTTTCTCAACTCCTCTCTCCCCTATGGTTAAAAACTTTGCTAGTCACAATTTCACTCATCTCCACATATCCTACTTTTGATTTGTTATTTCAATGGTTGGGCTGGTTGGCCGTTTTTTGTCAAATAAATGTATTATTATTAAACTTTGCAGCCACACTAGAAACAGCAAAGCCAGAAAATCAGATAAACCGGAAAAATGTAAATGTCTCACGGAGCAAGGCAAGATTATTAGCTTGACCACAAATTGCACCTATTTGAAAGTCATTGTATACGTGCATCCATGCAGCGCAAATGCAAAATTAGGAAACAAGAAAAAATATCTACATGAAATGGAGTCTTAAGATAGGATGCTGAGTCCAGCGAAGCTATAATTGCCATCAAAACGCATTAACAGATTTCAAACAACGTAACAAAATTTTCACAACAGGGCACTTATTAAGCGAAATAATGCTAACTGCATCCATTTAGCGTACCTGTCTTCCATTATGGATATTTCAGAGCGCATTTTTGCATCATATTCTGTACGATTGCGTTTTAAACATATTTAGATGTATTTCTTTTAAAATTTGTAAAAATATACGATATCGACTGACATTGCAAACTTCTCCTTTTCTTAGAAACCAAACTACTCCCGAATATAAAATATAGAATACAACGTAAATCAGATAACATTAATTAATTAAAGAATAAATGTATATTCAACGATCAAATACGTTAAATGTGTGGATAAGCCTTATATTAGAAATTTATTTATGAAACTACAATCAAGCTTAAATTTTACGTTAAATTTAGTATCTAATCTTCAGTCTAATGAGTTGCTAAATTGTTTATGAATGCAACAGTGGGATCAATTTAAATAAATTGCAGCTATTACTAAAACATTTCTTAAGTTAGCAATACTATTAGTTATATCAGGGCCTGGTTTCTGCAGAATTGTGTAACTCCATAATATTTGTATAGACTGGTATATACATAAATCAGAATTACGGACAAATGTTACAATGCCAAGGAACCCACGAATTATTGTGCATTCCATATTTCCTTTTAACTAAATTCAAATTGCGTTGTTCTCAATTGGGATGATATATATGATATATATATATATATATATATATATATATATATATATATATATATATATATATATATATATATATATAGTTTCAAGGACTGTATTACTTGCAGAAACACTGACTTGTATTGAAGAGTTGGCTGTTTCAGTGTCCAATTTTGAATCCAAAACCACTCCAAAGGCTCCATTTAAGTTTGATGTGAATACAAAAGAATTATCATGAAGAGGTACATTATTAAGACGCAGAAAAATCGGTAGAATACCGGATGCAGCAACCGAGTCTCAGAATTTAATAACAAATTACTAATTCTTATGTAAATCTGACTTATTAAATGGGTGGCCTTTGTTTGAGCAAACGTCTAAAAATAGATAGGCAGGGCTGGTGCGTAAACTATCAGATTAGATAATTTACACAGTTAGGGATGCTGAAATCAAGTCTAGGTGAAATAATTAATTGGCGACGCAATCAACACGAGCAAACTTTATATCAACCAAGGGCCACAACATCATGTGGCAGAGCGTTGGTATTTGTTATCCAACGATATATTTAGATTTAACCGACAATGACTATATAATCAAATCCTGCAATATAACACATATTGGCCTACGCACAATTACAATTTGAGAACAGGACTTAGTACTTTACATTTTATCATCGATTTAACTAGGTTTATTATTTATATCATATTGGGTTGTTATTATTTTACGTGATCCGGTAGCAACAAATGCATGAAATTAGTTTTCCGATATAATTAAACAGTTTGTTTTTTCATAATCTGTCGTTTACATCAAAGCATCTGTTACAACTGTTACAATCATACAGCCATTCAAAATATCTACACACTCGACATATGAAAATAAGAATCGGTCGCGTAAACAATGTGTATTGTGTACGGTAAGACTTATCAACACACAAACAAAATATGAAGAGTGATGATAAAAGCACAGAGTCTGTATTTTTCTTTAGTAAATGACCCTTAGTTATTTTTAAAATGGACACTATTGAATGTGCAAAGACCAGGTAAATTTACACAATATGTAGGCTGTTAGCAAAAAATAAAAGTTGGTAAATTTTACATTATTACAAAAACTGTGACAAATAATGAGATATTATCAGTAAAGTTTTAAAAAATTTGCAACATGTGCTTTACGAAGCTACGACAAATACTATTATTTTAATTTACCACTAACAAACCAAAAATAATAATGATAAAAAGGAAAGCTGCTGAGTTTTCTCACGAAATGGATACATTAAAAATTTCTAATGCGTGTGAACACTTTATTTCTTTATGCCTTAAAGCAGCGTAGATGTTGATTAATCTAAAATCTGTTTTTGTTTATATAACAGACGTTTTATCATTCTACTAGATAGCTAGATGTGGTTAGGAAGTAGCCACAATTCCTTTTATCAGAAAACGCATCATTCATACAAACTAACTTTTTAACATATCTAAAATGAACCTTTTAAAATAGTAAGTTGCATCGAAATAGAGCAAAATTTCTCTATCGTATGCCAAATTATACAAAATATTGTTATTTAAAGCCGAAAATTAAGTAGAATACACGTAGATCAATACATTTTCATTAAAAACAGCGATGGTTGAAACACGTTCCTATTTATTTGATACATTATCTCTTACAGAACTTTTTATAACAGTGTTATTTATTTTAAAGAATTGCATACTTCCTGAGTCAATAATGTAACTAATATTTATCAGTTAGCAGAAACACGTTGCTGTTATATCGATACTTTGATTGTCAATTTCGACAATCTTACTAGTAGCGTTTCAGCATTTGTTCACATTTTCAATCTAACACAACGCAGACTAAGCAATGTAAAAGATAAAATCACAAAAATTGATGGATTATATGTCATTTATCTTTTACGTCTCAAAATAAAGCAAAATCTATTCGACATATAAACAGCCACCTTTTTAACTCATCTGAATCACTGGCTAACATAACTCACACAAAGCTAGCGAATATGCTAGTTGAAAATTTTTATGGATTCAAATTCAGTTAATGAAGGAGATGTAACAAAGGCTCTATCATAAGGAAAGTCTAACCACGTACCAGTGCTAGTATATGGCAGTAAATTGTGTTTAGTTTGCGGCAAGATGGCGCAATTGTAAGAGACTTGGACTCCAAAGTGAATGTGCTCCGCTTCAAGCTCTGTCCACAGAAAATTACTGGGCAGAGCTTGGCCAGTTCCCAATAAAGAAGAGATCAATCTATTGGATAAACTGCCCTCCCTACCTTATGCAATGCTTAATTTATAATGATAAACATATTTATAACGATATTAGCGGTAATATGAGGCTGGAAACTTTGCTTTAATTAACTTTTACCTCCACCCGCGAAATCAACGGTTATTTAGGTCTATAAAATTGTTTTGTAGGCATGTTGTATTTTTCAAATAATAAAAATAATTTAGATATAGACGCATGTGCAACACCAATCTTCTTTTCGCTTACCAGTGTAGTATGTAATCCGACAAGCCTGAACTGAATCAGGCTAAATATATTTGTCCCCATGCACGCTATATATTGGTCAAGTAAATTTTGACAATTTGGCAATAATGTTTCTAATACGTTTCTTAATAGCTCCAATATTAGAGTCAACTAAAAAAGAGTTATTACCGGTGCGTCTTAAAAATCTAATTCTCTATGCGGAATATTTGTCAAAATTATTAAGGATATTAATCTCATAATTTAATAGATAAACTTATTTTTAGCATAATTTAGAAAAATAACAGTCCTGAATATCTGCTGTTTCAGAAGAACTTGTACGTCTGGTACAAACAAAATAAGTTATAGTATTAATTTGATAGTTATGAATTTAATTTACAAACGATTCAGCATTCATACATTCACTTTTGTGATGAAATAAAATAGATTCGTGCATGTATAATTTACGGAATTACTAGTAAGAAGTTAGCTGGTATTAGAACGGGATTACATGCCAATATCTATATAGAAGTACTTATAAATATGTACGCCATTGCTGAGAACAATGTATATTTAAATATTTAAGAACGATAGAGTTGTTAATATACTTTTACGTCAATGATAGAATACAGATATAAAAACAATAAAGATCGTTTAGAAATCAAGTTATTAGATTTAAAATAAATTTAGCAATTCTCATTTAACTCGGTTAATTGCATAACTGATTATGTGAAATACTGGATTAGAGTTCACTTCTAGAGAGTAGCTTTAGTCACGTTAATTTACCTTATCGATTGCCTTTGTTTCTCAATTCAAACTTTAGTTCACACCGACTGCATATGTATATATAGTAAAAATAAAGCCACAAAACACAAATTGATCTACCTAAAAAGGCTTACCAAAAACAAAAGCCTGATATATAAAAAGATATTGCCTACAGTATACGGCAGCAGTATCGCAGTGGATCAGTGCAAGACTCGAAAGAAATATTTGTCCGATTTGAGTCCCGTTTGCGGAAATTATGTAAAGTATTCGATGAGTTGAATTTTAGAATGCAACTGGTCTACTTTCTGAATTTCTGTTACTACCTTATGCTATGTTTAGTTGATAATGAACAGTTATAAATATATTTTAATTGAAATGGTGAGAAAATGTAAAGTTAAAAAACGTGCAATCATATTTGGGTAGAAATTCCAGTTTAGGCTCCATGTCTGTACAAGACTTTTCAGCATGCAAATGCATTTATCCACAACATTTCATATTTTGTTAAAACGTTTCTTTTATTGCAGTATGAAACAAATTATCCCCTCGATTATGTAATGTAAATGCACCCCGAATTCGTTACTATATATTCCAAAGATTCGTTTCACATTGCGAGAAATACTAGTAAAAATTTACTGTCGAAAGTTGGTTTCCTTCAGAAGCTTTACGTTTAGCACATAAATTGGCCATAAATGAAGATTAACTGCTTCGCTGTCAACATATCATCTAATTCGCAGAAACTGTTTATTCACAGTAATTTTTATAACGAATAAGCTCTCCTATATTCATGATTTGTTATTATTTTTATATTAATAGTTCTTTTCAGGTGATGCTGAATAAAATGGACAAAGGGGAATTTAACGAAGTGTCATAATCTCCATCTATTTTATTTGAAGTTATCTGCAAACCACGGAGAGTTTGATAAATACCTCAACGTGCTCGTTGCCACTTCAACATAAACTACGTGTGACTGATGGTAATTTTTCGATGTAAATCGTCGGCTGGTAAGATACAACGTGATTGGTTCTAATCTCAAGCTCACAAACTTGAATTAAATAGTTTTAATCACAGTCCTCGCAATCAAGGATATTTTAATTGCATAACTTATATATGCGTGGTGAAAAAATTTCAAATGTTCATGTTCGGGATTGCACAGAAATTTTAAATCTGACATTTAGAATCAAATACAATGTATTCAAACTACTTGAGATGAGAGCCGCAGATTGAATTTTTCTTTCCTTGTAAATACATTGCAGTTTGATGATTGATGTTCAGATCGCGGTTGTGTTCTCCTGATGACATCAAACAGTATAATGCATCATTACGACACCTAAAGGTAGTTTTGCTTTCTTATGGAACCGATTACTTACGAGGAGGTAAGTTTATCTTAAGCTCATAAACTTTATTTAAATAAATAAAGAGATTTATGACATTAAATCTGTTCGACTGTTATTTCCTCAACACCATATTTTTCCCAATTTATGCGCAGTAAACCTAATCATTTTCTATTTCCAACTTAAGTAAATTGATATCGCCAGCCGCAACGCACTGACGCGTTTCAACCTTCCATGATCATCATCAGAGTACGATGGTAAACTAAGTAGCGAGGATCAAACCGCATTGCATATATATGGAAAGCAAAATTAGATATGCTGCTCTCACCTCTAGCAGTCTCGCATACATTGAACTTGACTGGAAATGTCGCCTACACAATTTATATGCAGTCACGAACATAAGCTGTTTGTAGCTTTCGCCACACACATATATATAGAAAATACAATTAAACAACATGTGATTGCGCGGGTGGTGTCTTCAGTTATTTAGATCAAGTTGGCGAGCATGAAATAAACACCAATCGCAATGTATTTAACCAGTTGTTGAACAACACAACAAAACTACCGACAGTGGCAACGCACTGACGTGTTTTAACCTTCCATGACCATCATCAGAGTAAGACGGCCAACTGGCTAGCGAGGATCAAACTGCATTTCATATATATGGAAAGCTAAATTATATAGGCGGCTCTCACCTCTAGTAGTCTGGCATAAATTGTACGTGACTGGAAATATCGGCTGCAAAAATTCTATGCAGTCACTAATATTAGCTGTTTGTAGTTTTCTCTACACACACTCACATATATATGTATATATCAACAATATAATTAACAATAATTGATTGCGTGAGTTGTGGTAACAGTTTTTAAAATCAAATTTGCGAGCTTGAAGTAAACACCAATTTCAACATATATAATTAGTCCTCAAATAAATTAGCAAAACTACTGCCAGTCGCACAACATATCCAGTCCAGTACATTGTATGCAAGTCAACTAGGAATGAGAGCCGCATATCTAATTTGCTTTCCATATATATGAAATGCGGTTTGATCACCACTAGTCACTTTGCCGTCATACTCTACTGATGACCATGAGAGGTAGAAACGCGTCAGCACGAGTGACTGACGGTAATATATATATATATATATATATATATATATATATATATATATATATATGCAATGGGTTTGATCTTCGCTAGTCAGTTTGCCGTCGTATTCTGATGATGATAATGGAAGTTTCAAACGCGACAGTGCGTTGCGCTTGCCGGTAGTCTTGTTATGTCGTTCGACGGCTGGTAAGATACAAATTAATTTGTGTTTACTTCAAGCTCGCAAACTTCATTTAAAGAATTGTTACCACCACCCGCACAATCAGTTATTGTTAACTGTATTTTCTATATATATATATATATATATATATATATATATATATATATATATATATGTGTGTGTGTGTGTGTGTGTGTGTATGTGTGTGTGCGAGGAAGCTAAAAACAGTTAATGCTCGTGACTGCATATAAATTTTGCAGCCGACATTTCCAGTCACGTACAATGTATGCGAGACTACTAGATGTGAGAGCCGCATATCTAATTTTGCTTTCCATATATATATGCATTGCGGTTTGATCCTCGCCAATCAGTTTTCCGTCGTACTCTGATGATGATCATAAAAGGTAGAAACACAAGTATGTATTACGTGTTGCGAACCTAGTAACAAATTAGTTCAGTTGTGACCAGAAGGATAAACCAAAGGCAGCATGAACGGAAAGTATAATCTCATGCACATTCGTTTCGTGCTTACTGGCGACTCATCAATAGGAGCCGGTATTACGCCCTTTAACCACTATATAGTTGAGTCGAGAGAATGTGGGATAATAGGACGGTACAATCTCCTAGACGAATGT
The DNA here is from genome assembly GCA_029291075.1 of Eudiplozoon nipponicum. NCBI lineage: Eukaryota > Metazoa > Platyhelminthes > Monogenea > Mazocraeidea > Diplozoidae > Eudiplozoon > Eudiplozoon nipponicum. The sequence continues at coordinate 22,864 of JAQBSW010004672.1, forward strand.
GTAAACCTGCAGTAGTGAAGCTAACATCATCTAAAGTCAACGACAATGCGACTTCAACGCTAACTCACACTATATAATATATATACCGAGTCTGTAAATGATACTAACACTATGGCTATTGTGTTAGTAACCGATACCAACATTATTGTACCGAAAAGGTACATGGTAATAACACTACTTGCATATATATTAGTTCTTCGCAACAAACAGTATTTAATTTACGATATTGTTGTAAACACCAGTCCCAATATATACATACATTTGTCATCATAAAGTATTTTTTTCAAATTTATATGATTTAGATGAAATTTCGAGTGATCTGTCCCATCGCCTCCGTAGGATGGTACCATCCTATTATTCAACATTCTTTGACCAAATATATAGTGGTTAAAGGGCGTAATACCGGCTCCTACTGATGAGTCGCCAGTAAGCACGAAACGAATGTGCATGAGATTATACTTTCCGTTCGTGCTGCCTTTGGTTTATCCTTCTGGTCACAACTGAACTAATTTGTTACTAGGTTCGCAACACTTAATACATACTTGCATATATATTAGCTCTTCGAAACAAACAGTATTTAATGGTAGAAACACGTCAGCACGAGTGACTGACGGTAATTTTGCTATGCTGTTTAACGACGGGTTAAATACAATGGGATTGGTGTTTACTTCAACTTCAAATACTTGATTTAAATAATTGTTATCATTATCCACGCAACCAATTATTGTTTAATTAAACAATAATGTTCGGCAACTGACAAATAGTGTTCGGTAATAATAACGATCCGGTTAGGCTGATATTTTTTTATGTCAGTTTGTTAAAATTTATATTCGTGTCTCAGACGTAAATCATCCAGTTGCAAACTGAGGGGAATGTTCCATGTGCAAAATGATTTTTCTTCTTTGGTTAGCTACTACGATTCACAACTGGCATTTAAATGTACCATTACGGTGTAAAATATTCTTTCACCTATACATATTCTTTGTCAACATGCCTTTTCTATTGTTGAATTTCCGCAATTTGCGTTCGTGGGTTTTCGCTTTGCTCAATCAGTTATGCAAAGATCCGACTGATCCAAATTTCCAAGTACGCGTCCATTTCGTCTTCGTGGTGGCTGGCTGCTGATTTGTTTTTTTCCACCACTGGAAATGATGTACAATTTAATAATCTTTGATTGGCTACGACTTTCCATAATCAGGCCTCTTATCACACATACAGAGTGCAATGCTCTCAATAGCATATTTAAGCAAATGTGCTATTGTAAGCATCGTACTGTGTATGTGTGATTAGAGGCCTGATTATGGAACGAGAAAAAACGATCCGAGAGGTCGCCAGTTAACGAAGATTAGATTGTAACTAATTTCCAGTGGATGGTATGAAGGTTGTTGACGCCTTTAGAAAATAGGGATGAATCCGCACCCAGGTAAAAAAGAAGACGAGCTCGATGTGTACTTGGAAATCGCGGGGATTCAACATTTGAAGCTCGCTCAGCGCAAACTTTTAAGAAATTTCAGCCTTTTCTGTTGGTTGTAATATTTCTGTCTAGATCTTGCGAGCAAATATTCCTTTGGTGCGTTATTTGGCTTCATTTCTTCATGACAATTCCTGTTTAACTCAAACCACCGATCGTGGCTTTTGAATGTAACCTCATAAACACACGTTTTCTTGATTTTAGAGTTCGAGCAGCGTTCCTCTTAATTTAATGCCTCATTGAAACTTTTAGTTTGACTGTATCTCTTCAATTGTTTTGAATTGCCAAGTAAAATGTGTGTTGTAAAATATATCCCTTCAATTTTAATGAAATTATAAAATTCCTTCGTGACAGTTTTAACGCCATGCATTAACAGTTGTCAAAGCGATCACGAGCAAATCTACATCTAAATGCTTCTAAAATTGTCCAACTAACCTGTATTTCAATTTACTTGAATCACACAAATTAGTGAGGCACAAAAACAACAAGTCTTGCCTCCCTTTTGCAAAAGGTTGTAGTAAATAATCAGGCATACCAATTAATGTTCCCTCAAAGACCAAGCGTATTTCGTAAATTATGCTACGAATGTTAGCTATTGATAATTTTGATAACTTATTGAGTAATTTAATGGAATATAAACCAAAACTTTGTTAAACTAGATTGATTCTTTACCAATCTAAATATTTAATATCCGATTGGAAAATGCAATTATTGCAAGCTATCTGTTACTAAACGCTTAAATATAAATTGGTTATTAGTTTTAACAGATCTGGCCGCACATTTTATATCTAAAGCCTGATTATCATTCAAATGAATGAACATGTGGCAAAATGTAACAAAATTCCTATTTTTCAAATTTCATTTTCCTTGCTAATAAATATCACTGATAAAATTAACTGGTCAGGAACAAATCAAGATTCCGCAAACCGTAATTTCTGCGTAACCAAATCTCATAATAGAACTACGCGAAGAATGAATATTGCCAGACGCATATAAGATTTTATATTAAGGTACTTTGTAAAATGAGGTTACCAATTCTACTTACCAAACGTCTTACAATATAAAACCAATTATTCAGCTCAAGACTTAAATCCCGTAGTATATATTTTTTATATGAAAAGACTAAGATCTCTAAATAAATCACTGGTTAACATTTCCCAATAACGCCACAAATTTATTTATTTAAATTTTAATCAACTGCCGTCATATGCAGAACTTAAATTTACAATGACTTACTAAATATTACTCTTAAATAAAACCAGAGTAAAATGTCTAAATCTGTATAATAACACTAAGAAATGATTTTAAAAATATTTTTCTGTAATTTATTGTCGTAAGAATCAGTTTTGTACATTTCATCCACTAAAAATACCATCTTACTTTGAATTCTATTCTATATGTATAAAGCATTTCTAAATTAAATAAGTTCCCAAAATTTTAAATAAAAATCATTTCAGACAAATTTGCTTTTAAAAAGCCTTTAAGAATATGTATTTTTCGAAAGCACGTTAATATGTCAAATTGACACTATTCTCATTTCTGGAAAATACATTTTGCAATACAGATTTGAGGCTTAGACGTGTGAATTGCGTCAGACAACTGTGGATTATATTGGCAGAATGATTGTTGAATTATTTCTCAATATAATCTACAAGACACTTGACAGTATATGTATAATTGCACAAAATACTCAAGTTCCTGACATGCCTTTTATTTGCTTAACTATGCTGATAGCTATTGAACACAAAATATCCGTAAAAAGCGTAGACAATCTTACATATAAAAATTATTTCAATAGACAATATTACAAAAATTCTTTAAATCAAGTTTGCGAGCTTGAAGTAAACACCAATCCCATTGTATTTAACCAGTCGTTGAACAACATAACAAAACTACCGCCAGCCGCAACGCACTGACGCGTTTCGGCCTTTGATGCTGATCAAGGAAGGTCGAAACGCGTCAGTGCGTTGCGGCTGGCTGTAGTTTTGTTATGTTGTTCGACGACTGGTTAAATACAATGGGATTGGTGTTTACTTCAAGTTCGCAAACTTGATTTAAAGAATTGTTACCACAACCCGCGCAAACAATTATTGTTAAATATTACAAAAAATCGTTGAAACCTTGCTCGTAAAGCATTAAAATTTGCTAAAAAACAAATATATGCCATAAAGTTTTAAAATTAATTGACTGTCATGAAACTTTATTAAATAAGATCAACTGATGCGCGAAATTGGAATAAGCTCACATACAATGCAAAGGGCAAACAAAGAAACAGATTAAATTAATTCGTATATGAACTGGTGGATCCGTCAAAACCAACATGAACAAAATATATTATCTCAGCTGTATATGCGTTTTTCGCCCACTACCAATTCAATATTAGGAACGGATACCACGCTCCAACTCCCTATATAGTGAATCAAGTGATATGAAAGAGTTGAACAGTGCAATGACCTATGTTCATGAACATTTAAAAACGAAATCAACTTAAATTAAATGCATATGGAAAACAACCAATATGCCAACTCAACTATGGGGTATTTATCAAATCTGTAAAGAATACCCACCTCACAAAAATAATTTTGGACACAAGTTTTGCAAGCCAAATCAACTCCATTATTATATCACCATCATCCACTTAAACAGACAACTTGTAAAAATGGGTGAACTGAAAAAGGCGGCCGCCAATGGCCAGCGAAATATCATAAATAAACAAAACAGCTGGAATTCCGCCTGTGTTAGTCAAAACGTAAATCTAGTAATATTAATGCAAATGTATAATTGGTTGCGAAAAATTAACAGATTTGCATTTAAGATGTAGAAATGGCGTTCCTATGAACAATTTATATCACTTAGAACCAAAGGGATATGCTGCAATTTAAAAAACGTTTTTATTGTATAGATTCTAATGTTAAAAAAATGATTCTTTTTATAACTGGTTCTAGTTTCGTTCCTTCTAATTGTGTATTAGGTATTGCGCACCAAGTAAAAGATTAATTCAAATAGGACCTAAAGGGTAAAACAAAGGGAACATGAAACGAAAGTATAATCCCGCGCACATTCGTTTTATGTTTACTGACGGTCTCATCAGAAGGAGCCAGTTTTACAGTCTTTACCCACTATATATTTGAGTGAGAAATGTGGGAATATAGGGTGATACAGTCTTCTATACGACTTTGTAAACATGCTGTAGTAAAGGTAATTTCTTATAAAGTCTCGACAATGCGACTTCAACGCTAACTCACCCTATATAATATATATACTAAGTCTGTAAAGGGTACCAATATTATGGCTAGTGTGTCAGAACCCGATACCTACATTATGATACCGAAAAGGTACATGGTACCAACACTATGGTTGCCGAGTCGGTACCTGGTACTAACACAATTGATTTCAATGTATGCTAAAGTTCGTCAAAATTGAGAATTACAACTATTTCTGAACACCAGTTACTACAGCAAATCCATACATTCTGGCCTTGATCGATGTCAGTTACCACATTTCACGGTATGATGACATCATTAAATTAAACATATAACGGTTAGATGCTGTTTGTGTCGGAGACTTGATTTATATGCAATTATGTATTAGGTGTTGTGCACCTAGTAACAAATTATTTCAATTATAACCAGAAGGATAAACCAAAGGCAGCATGAACGGAAAGTTACGTGCTTATTGACGACTCATCCGTAGGAGCCGGTATTTCGCCCTTTAACTTGACTCAAATATATATAATACCGGCTCCAACCGATCAGTCACCAGTAAGTACGAAACGAGTGTGTTTGAGATTATACGTTCCGTTTATCCTTTCTTAGTTCTATCCTTCAGGTTGTATTTGAACTAATCTGTTACTATGTGCGCAACACATATTTCACATTTGCATCTATATTATTTCTCCGCCACAAATGGTATCTATCTATTATATATTTAATTGATTGATTTTATGATTACCGCGAAATGTGATAACTGATGTCGATCAAGATCAGAGTGTATGGATTTAGTGGAACAACTGGAGTTCAGAAATATTTGTACTTCTACCTTTTTGTGAACATTAGCTTACATTGAAATCCAATGTGTCATTACAATGTACCGACTCGGCAAACATATTTTTAGTGCCATGTACCTTTTCGGCAACCATAGTGTTGATACTGGGTACTGACACAATAGCTAAAATATTGGTACAGTTGACTTTGAAGTCGCATTATAGAAGACTTTATATGAATTAAGCTTCATTACTGCAGGTTTACACATTCGTGTTGTAGATTGTACCGTTATATTTTCCCACATTACTCACCCAAATTATATTGTGGTTATAGGGCGTAATACTGGCTCCAACTGATGAGTCGCCAGTAAGCACGAAATGAATGTGCATGAGATTATATTTCCAGTTCATGCAGTCTTTGGTTTATCCTTCTGGTTAAATTTTAACTAATCTGTTATTAGTTGCGCAACAACTATTACACAGTTGCTTAAATAATATTTCTTCGCCACGAAAAGTATTTAACTGACATTTTGTCCAGTCTGGTTGGAAATTTAATTTTACTGATACATTTGATGGTTGATTTTGACTGGATTCTACTATATTTTTGCTAATTATTTTATTTGTAGATAATCGAAATATGTTACATTTTTTTAAATAATAGGCACATGCAGGTTGGGTTTTAGTTGGATGCCATATATGTTTACGTTTATATAAATTAACATTTTCAATTTCGCTTAATGTTATACGGGGAAAATTGTCCAAAATAAAATATGTGTTCCTTAATTTCTGACTTTTTTTAAATTCTACGCCTTATTGAATCATACTCTCTGTTAACCGTTGATCCGCAATTTTTAAACTATATATATATATATATATATATATATATATATATATATATATATATACGTATATATATACATTTCTAAATTACGGGTAATTTTAATATAATAAGATTAATGTTTATATCAAATTCGCAAAATACATTTTTTTTAAATTTTATCATTAATCGCGCAATCAATGTTTTTTTATATAAATCATAAATTCAGTACCACTTCTCTGGACAGCATCTGGTCAGTTCTGCAGTGATTTATTATGGTTTGCAATGAGGAACTTTTGATCTACTTAGGCTTCAACTGAAGACAAGGCTAATCAAATACAAAAATCATAAAATACCTTAAAATTGGGTGTAGCGTAAGGTGTGGTGGCTCAATGGTTGGTGAAAATTCTGAGCAGTACACGAGGAGTTAACATTAAGAACAAAACCGGCATACTGGATTAAATAAACGATCATTAATTGTGCAGCGGTGATAACTGCTTTATAAATCAAGGTTGCGCGCTTGATATAAACATAAATCTCATTAACTATACACTTGTAAATATAAACTAAGCATCTTATAGTTTAGACAATGTTATTCATCCAGTAGACCGGTATCGCTTTACTGGAAACCTTCCGCATACTGTCCAGCATCTTCCACGGCCAGGACTCGAATCCGGGCACGTCTTCTTTGGAGTCTGAAACTCTAAACACTGACCCACCCTTCCACAAGCTACACACACGTTTCAGTCATGTACAAACTCAATTTTTTGTTAGACTTTGCTTCTGATGGAACCAATATGGCAACACTTTAGACACAAATGTCCAACTAGCCACCACAAATCTGTCATTATCCAATAGATAATACACTACCTGACGAAGTGTCTTCAATTTAACATTTATCTAATTAAAAGATCACTAAATTTTTGGTCAGTTACAATATAATTTTGTAAATCAAGTTTGCGAGCTTCATATGAAAATTACTCCAATAATGTACACAATTTTGAGCATAAGCTAAGCATCACATAGTGAAGAAAAGGCAATTCATCCAGTAGACCGGTTTCGTTCTTTTCATGAACTCTACACATATTGTCCAGCATTTGCCATGGAAATGGCGCAAACCTGGGTACGTCAGCTTCGGAGTCTGGCTCTAACCATTATGACACCCAGTCGCAAGCAATAAACAATTTTCAGGCATATACTTATTCATGAGTTTGGTTAACATTTCCTTCAGACGGACATTAATAAAAATGCGCTACTTAATGTAACATACATAATTTAGCTACATTAAAATTGTTCTTTTTTTAGCTGTTTTCATGTTTACTGCACGGATACAAGTATTCACAACGCAACCCAAGAAGTCGATAAAACATGACTCGCGGAGGAGAGGAAGACTGGCAAATATAATTATAAGCATCATATACTAGCCTAGATGTTTCTTGGAACGAACAATTAATAAAATAACAGACTAGAATACCTTCTCGATTTAAAAACAAAAGTCTGCAAGTATTTTGTGCAAAGGATATATAAATGGTCGTTTTTGTGTGATTTTCTGCTAATTTCCTTCCATAGTGTTTCATTCTTCGTTCTACTGTGACTTCAGATTTCTCACCGGTGAATATGGTAGGTGAACGTCGGAAACAACTAGTATTACTCAGAGGAGGTACAGAACTCTCCTCGTACAGAAACAATGAAATCAAAGTTCCTACGCCGACCACCGGGGACAGCAATGGCGACGGCGTGCTGTGACCTAATGGAGGCGATCGACGTGTATATTTTCGGGTTGCAGAGCGCAGATTTTAAAATTATGGCAGGCTGATTAGAGGTTGAGTGGTCAGTCTTGTGATTTATAAATCCGCAAATGCAGTCAATTTTCAACAATTTTCACTGAGCAAGCCTGTGTTACGCATAGCACAGCGTATTCTAACTGATTACTTAGCAGTCAAATACTGTTTGTTGCGGAGAACATATATATATATATGACAATCAGTATGTATATTATATAGAGTGAGTTAGCGTCGAAGTCGCATTGTCGAGACTTTATATAATGTTAGTTTCACTATTGCGGGTTTACCCATCCGTCTAGGAGATTGTACCGTCCTATTACCACACATTCCTTACCCAAATATATAGCCAGCAGTCGTTTGCTTAGTACTTCTAATGCTGAAATTATTCAGCGCATATTCCAACATGTACGTCCTATCAGTCAACTACGACTTCATTACCCACAAAGTGATTTGTAACCAGGTGTACATAAGAGCAGCAGTGGCAAATTTTCGGAGACCAAGCGAGTTGGAAACAAAAAATTCACACTCAAAAGGGAATGCTTTTGCAATAATGTGATAAATTTATCATGTCGGCTACACAGATTTTAGCATTAAACGCACGACAGGTTAAAAGATCAAACAAAGACAGATATCACCATTGGAGACAAGCCCGAACACATTACAAGACAAGCTGGAAAATGTCGTCTTTAAGAATAAAAACAAAACGTTAAATCCTCAATTTTTTGTCTTCAAAAATCGTAGTGACCGGTGCCGAACCAGACAAAGAGGCGGACTAACGGAGTCACGAATATGAATTTAAAGAATGTGTGCAGTAAGTGCGTATACAACATGCTGTTAAAAATATGTATGCTTTTTATTATGTTATTATTATGTTTGTAGATCTAAACTCACTACAGGTTATACTTAGCAGACTTGAGTATAACATATAAAACATTGTCGTAGTTAACTAGCATCGACGCTGCGATGAAGGCTGATGGGAGACCAAATTAATTTTCTGGTTGCATGTTATTTTAAGCGAAATGCAACTGCACGTTAATATAAATGGATTTCTAGCAATGGTGTTGATATCGGACAAGTTTTGGAGCTACATCATCTGAGGCCATGCGAGCGTGTATGCGGAACATAGTACAATGTTTCATTGGCAGTCGCTGGGTATGGATAAACCTCGTGAAAATGAACTGACGATACACAATAAGCACGACAATGACAATTATGATGGCGGATGCATTTAGTCGAATCCATATATTACAGGCATCTATTCTGTTGGGCAATTGTGGGGCCCAACAGTAGACCAAACGTCCCAGCCTGCGCTAAGATATTTAAGATGTGATTATCCGCCGTCTTAGCTGTTTCAGATACTTTCCTGGATAGACAGCATATTACTATGCAGAGATAGTAAAGCAGTGCAGTGGTACGTGGCGGGGAAAAGCCGTCCAAATTTAGCACTAAACGAAAATCGTTTGTCACTAAAATTGTTCTGGGATGGCATGAAGAGGGATAATGCCAAGATTACGAGGAATGTATTATCTGCCAAAACTGTAAGTCGCAACGCAGCGATAATTGCATTTCAGTGGCGTTCAATGCTAGTTGAAACATAAGTTTCTACATACTGATTCATTAAGGCTATTAACAGTGTTTTGCGGTGCAACAACTTACATATTCAAAATGCTTATCAAGTTTAAAAGATATTTAAAAATTTTGGCATTGGCTAACATTAAGACGTTTCGGCACATTCAACCTCCAAAATAATGATTAATATGTCGCTATGTTACACCAAAGCAAATTTTCATCGATCGAGGAGCGCAGTGTGGGTCAGCGGATTTCAAACCGTGGTGTCATAAAGTAGGGAGTGGATCATGCGCAATAGACAAAATTTACAACGGCGGAACGAAAGCATTGAACGTTGAAGAAGTCCACTGCAGATGATGTCACAAAGAGCCCGTTGAATGGCGGGATCACCGAACTTCTTGCAGTGAGCGAAAGATTTGGAGTGACAAGGGCAACAGGGTTGTTTTCCATTAGTACTTGTCTGAGACTCGGAGAAAATTTAATGATATCTGAATTCCAGATAACCGCATTGCAACCCGTCACTTGCGGTCAATATTTAGAAGATAGAGTAGATGCAAAGCTAAGTACAGTCTTTATCGAACTACTTGTAATTGCCGGACAGTCACCTTAAATATATGTGATTCATCAGCAAACTAGTAGAGGGGCCTTGCAGAGATACCTGTATTTGCAATTCTAATACAGCAAGCGAAAAGACACAAACCGCGATGGAGCGGACGATTAGCAAATTGAATTAGATTAAATATATATTACCGAGATTTTCTGTGGGAAGTAAAATTCTAGAAGTACAGACTACCATGCCGTCTTGTTATTGAGAACTATTATCTGCAAGATGTTTGTGCAAAGGATGTATAAACAGATATTTTGTGTGGCTCGTGCGCAGAGTTCTTGCAATATCCTAACGTAACTTCTGATTTCGTAGTGTCGTATTTGATAGTTTAACTTCTGAAGAAACTCACATTATTGAGGAAAGAATTAGCATAGCTCGTTTAGCATAGGTATCACCTGGTGGCTGCGAACATTAATTATTGGACCGATGGAATCCACATCTTCGTGCTGACCAGAGAAATATTTTTTGCTGTTTATTAAGCTAGAAACAGTACTTTGCCTTAATAGAATTGTGAGATGGGTTGTCTTCTTTTCTGTCTTTGCATATGTCTTTTAAATTTGTACTCTTTAATTTTATCCTAAATCAAACATTCTCCTATAGTTTTGACAGTAAATCATTTTCAAAGGCGACCCGTTACGCAATTTGCAAAAATTCCTTCGACGAAATTAAAGGAGCTGTAAAACGCGGCTCCGCGTTACAACCCAACGATTTTCAATTTTGACAAATATAGTTCTCTTTAAGGTCAAATTGTCTAAGTCTGGTTTTTACACCATATTTCTCTTAATTGTGATTTTAGCAAAAATCTCTGTTACTTTCAAGCAGTTTTAATTGAGATTTCTTGAATAGCAAGTTTAATTTTAATTAATAGGATTTTGTTTAGCAATAATACACACCCGCGTGCAATACGCAGGTAAAATGCGGTGGATGTACGTGTCTCTATGTGCAAACATTGGAGTAACTTGTTTTCCATGCCTAAACAATTTTTAGACAACTACAAACAGTTCAGTTATGATTCTACTGATCCAAACTTCAGGTGTTTTGCCATCTTTTATCCGAAACTCTATAGTTCAATGGATTTATGTGTTTAAACATTCAAAACTTAGCAAACAGTCGAATAATTATTTGTGGCGCTTATCATGACTGCTTTTACACGATTTCTCCCCATCAATTATCAGTGATAATATTTATTGTGTTTCTTTCTATCAATTATTAGTGATTTTAAACTAACTTGCTAATCAGTCTGGATTTATATCCTCGTACTTTTTCAATCATTTACATAAATTCATCAGGATTCAGCCGCTTGTGTTAATTGTGTTGACAATATAATATTTTGTTGCCGTCTAGATCACGGTCTATTTGGATTAACAGTGAATTGATTCATGCATTACAACATAACATTCAATATAACAATTATTGATAAATTTAAATCACCGTGACTGATTAGAACAAATATAATTTTTTAAATATTCCTTTAATTTTTAACACATTCTTTTGTTTAAATCCTTTAGGGTATATATACTTTATAATTGTGCGTAATTAGAGTTTTCTATATTCTGTGCCTATTTGGCGTGATTTTCCGTGGCAAGTTACATTTGCCATTTCATTCTCGGTTCGGTTTTACAAATTTTAATCTTAACAATATAAATCTGTACATACGAGGTTCCGTTTTTATTTCTGCATACTGGAGTCGTTCATGAACAGATAATTTAATAATTGTGTTTATTGCGTATAATCACTTGCCAGGTATAATATTCGGGTGCAGCGTTGCGTAAGAAGTGCACAGTTTTTCGCCTATTACTTGATTAAATCATTATTTATTTAAGTGTGATTAACATGGAGGCTCATCTAAAATTTAAGGAAACTGATAACACGGTACAGGGAGTCGTAGGCATGAACTTGATAGATGCGAATAAGGAAACTATTTTGTGAGACTCCTAAAGGCACACTAAGACTAAATCTGATTCGGCGTCTATGCGACTCTCATCAGCTAATAAGACTGGAGACTCTACAAAACTTGGCAATCGAGCCAGACCAAAAATTATAAGTCTACCATCGTATAAATTCGAAAAACCTTCATTTTGGGTCGGAGATGCCCAAATGACATTTAAAGCCTGCCTTAATGTGACTTTAAGGAGAACTTTTCTTTTGCATGGATGGACTTGCCAGAGAATTTCAGAAACACCTTGGACAATCTTAGAAACAAAACGGTCGAAGAAGAAACGCACAATATCTTTGAATTGCTAATGGCCGAAATTCAACAGAGATATGTCATCCTGGAAGGTCGGCACAAATGTGCGAATTGTTGCGCCTAGAAAAGATTGGGTGTCAAATTCTGTCAGAGTTTTATGAACGTCTTCATGTGAAAGCTTCCTGATTGTATATATCTCTAAACGTGGTGAAGTCTATTTTAACAGATGAACCACTAGTCAGGCTTAAAGCAATATTATAAGTTTTTGAGACGATGTATTTTGATAGACCGAACATAACCAGAGGGCTAGACAGTGTGTACAAACGTCAGGAACCACAAGTACATGCTGTACAGGCAGACCCAGTCATGCTGCAGCAAGGCAGGCTAGATGCAGAAACTGTTCTTACATTACGGTAATATTTTGCGCTATTTGAGCAGCGAAGCCGCAAATATGAATCACAAAATTTATGATATGGCGAGAATTATTACGCAATTTTAGTGTCAGGATAGAAATTTTAGGCGTCGAGGGAGTTGCTTGCGTCAACGCTTCGATGGGCCGCTCTGATGATGTAAGGCAAATTGTGAATATGGACGAAGTGCTAAGTGTCAAGGAGAAGTTTGCATATACCCGCGTTTAGATTGATCCAGATGGAAAGGAAGCACCAAACCATTATAGATAATTTCCTCACCGGAAAGGCACAAAACCCCCACTAGTAAGAGCAATAGAGGGGTTTCATTGCAATCAGTCCACCCAATTCAATAGTCGCAAGCGACTTTGCTGATATCATCGAGACACAGCTTGCAGTGTTTAAACCTTTTAGTGCCAAGTGGAATGGATTCAAGTAAGAATTAGAGCACAAAATAGATTGTGTGGCTCCGTTGCATTGTTCACCCAAGACTCAACTGTTAGCACAACGCAAGCAACAAATTTTTCTATCTAAATGTCACCAATTGCGCAAAGTAGGAATTTGTAAGAGGTCATATTCCAATTTTGCTTCTCCAATTGTGGTGGTTCCAAAACTTGAACCGAGACAATGGAACGTTTGCGGGAATTATTGTCTACTAAACTCAGTGACTATGAGCGATTCTTATCCTTTCCCTAAGCAGAGTACTCTGCTCCGAGACATAATGGAAAATGAGGTTTATTCAACTTTAGATGTCCAAAAATCGTACTATCAAATACGGATGAAGGAAAGCTCAATACCACTTATAGGAGTCAGATTTCCAGGAGGGAGATCGCATGAATTACTTCGAATGCCTTTTGGGTTGAAGAATGCCAATCAAGCATTCCAGCATTTGGCTGAAGAAAACCTACAGAATTGTCCATTTGCGAAGGTGTGCATAGACGACATTATTATTTTCAATCGATCGCGTCATGAAAATCATAAGCATTTGGAAAGAGTTTTGAAAAAAATCGGAAGGTATGGATTAGTGGTCAAATCAAAAAGAGCAAATTTGGATGCTCTTCAGTAAAATACCTTGGACATATACTTTTCAAAGTTAGAATTAAACCTTTGAAAGATAAAATGCAAGCCATCAAGGATGTAACGGTGCCCCGGATCGTGTGTCAGCAGCAAAGGGTCTAGGGAAGGATAAGCCATTATCGACGATTCATTCCAAGTCTAGCGGGAATTTTAGAATCGCTAACACGCCACCTCACACGTGAGAAGAGCACTATCAAGAAGTCCTTGCCTGTCACCTCGAGTAAGGAAGACCAAGAAAAATTCCGTAGGAAATGCTAATTGACATAAGAACTCTAGCATCTGTAGATTTGGAGAAGCCATTTGAGCTAATCATAGATGCCTCAAATGCGGCAATAGAGACAGGGCTTCAGCAAAAAGATCAATTGATACTTTTGGTAAAGAGCTTCGTGCTGTGTACGCTGCATTGCTACATTTTGAGCATTATTTTTGACGGTCATCAGTTCAAGTTACTGACAGATCACATGCGTTGATAAGCATACTTGGTAAAACCGCGAGGTTTATTTACTGTTGCAGGGTAAATTTCCAGATAACTTGATTAAAGGAGTTCGAATTCACTGTTTTTCATATTACAGGTAAAGAGCATGTGGTGGCAGAGGCACTTAGCAGACGGAATGAAGCAGACATTGAGCTGATACGTCAAGTTCCATTAAAGAATCTAGATGATTCTTCTATCAATTTAATCAAGCAAATTGACGAAGCGCAAGAGACTCAGATAAGCTCGCAAGCTCCTGAGTGGCAAATGGTTGTTATGCGAAACGTCCAGAGACCAACTCCGACCAAATGTGCCGTTGGAGTTACGCGCCAAAATAGTTTAAATGTTACACGACATAAATCCGTAAAATCCACCATTCGACTAATTATGACTAAAGACATACGGACTTGGGTAAGAGACTGTGCCAAGTGTCATACCTGTAAGGTTTGATGACATACTATAACTGAGATACGTATTATTAGGTTACCAACCGGACGGTTCGTACATGTACCTATAGACATTGTCGAGATGCCAGAAATTAACGGTCAAAAGTATTTTCTAGCAATGGTTGATCGTTTTAGTCATCAATTTGAAGTAGCGATTTTGAAGGATATCACAGCGTGGGAGGTCTTTTCGCGTTTCCACATAATTAGATATCCCTTTATGGTGTGCCGGAAATGGTCACTAGTGATCGCAGTAGTAATTTTAATGTCAGAGCCTTTCCTAAGATTTCAACATAATTGGAGTAAATGTATTACCTTTTAGCGCCTACACTTCACGTGCGAACGTGATGGTAAAAAAGTTACATCGTGAACTAAAAGCTGCGTTGATGTGTACTAGTGGAACAAGCTTGATAAACCATCTTCCTATTGTATTGCTTGCCATGAGCACCAGATATAGGACACAATTATGAACTTTAATAGCAGAATTTGTATACGAAGAACCATTTAGGCTACCTGCAGTTCTTCTAGTACACACTCTTAATAGTCTGGGTTGGGATTCTAGTTATATAGATTGGTTTGTTGGAGCACTTAGAGATAAGATGCGTCGTTTAGCTCTGGCAAATACTAGAAGATAAAACCCAAGTGCTATATGTCCGCCGATCTAAGATCGGCAACCTATGTTTATGTAACTAATGAAAATAGGAAGAACTGCCTAACTCCATTTTACAAAGGACCGCATAAAATCAAGAGGATGACGATAAAACTGAAGGACTAGTTGAGTTAAGGAACCGTCATTCAATGGAAGAGTTTGATGTGTGCAATCCAATCACGCGGGCCCAAAATAAAAACCAGCAACTTTAACAAGACACATTGTTGACGAAATTGACATCTTACTCAACCGAGCTTCATGATCATCATGCTCCATCTACGTTAGTCGAACTAGAAGGACAGGAGTCAAATGAACAAGGCGTAATATCGACGTCAGGGGCACCCGTATGCACAACTCGTTCCGGAAGAATTCAATGTCAGCCAACGAAAAAGTATTACAACTATTACTAGACGTCTTATTTGAGAAGCTGGTGTATGTAGAGGAAGATAGTTCCACCGACAAAAATTAAAACAATAATAATTGATACATTTAAACCACCGTGGCTGATTGGAACGAATATCATTAAAAAAGAAAATATTCGTATAATTTCTAGAACATTATTTGTTTAAATCCTTTGTAGTATATATACTTTTGAATTGTGCGTAATTCATTTTTTCTGTATTCTGCGCCCCTCTGGCGTGATTTTCTCTAGCAAGTTTTAATTACCATCTCATTCTCGTTTCGAGTATACAAATTTTGATCTTCACAATATAAACTTGTACAAACGGGCTCCGTTTTTGTTTGTGCATACTGGGATCGAATAGGTACAGGTAATTTATTAATTCTGTTTTTTAGCGTCTAATCTAATTCCAGGTTAAGTATTTGTAAGTAGTACACAGTCCTTCGCATATTACTTGATTATTTAATTATAATTATTATTAATTATAATAAATTCTCTAAAGACAGTGATGTTTATTTAAAGGTAGCATTTAAATTTTTTGTTTAAAATGTAGTGGGCTGTAAACCAACAAGCATAGAGTATAATGAATGGTAAAAGCTACTTCTAGATCGGGCTGCATGTATATCTTTTAAATGTAGAGAACAACACGTATCGACGAAACAACATTTAACTGAGTAAAACCAGGATAAAGGCAGGTATCAAACGGACAGGCACGGATAAGTGCGTAGGCAATAAATAATGGGCGAATTAGAATCCAAACAAAAAATGCTATCCATTAGATTGATGGAACAAAGTATTTTTTAGTGCAAGTTACGCCAGAAGAGAAAAATGTTAAAGTCCAGAGGAAAGTAATAAAATAAATAAAAATCTTAATTGCTAGCAGATTCGATTATATGTCTGTTGCTCAAAAGCACATACAAGTCTAAATATCTACACCAATTATGTATGGACAAACTAAAACATATAAAATTTGTATGCCTAGGCTAACGATGTTATTAATGATCAATGTTATGTTTCCCATGTTTGATCTCTTGCACGATCTATTGAAAATTTTCACACTTTGCGATTCATTTGAGATTTTAAATAAAATTCAAGATAGAAATTTCGATTATACGATAACGATTTTCTTATGAAATTGCATCTTACTTTGCAAATGTTTTAATAGAGAAAGATATTGGATCTATAGTTCAGACGATAGACAAAGCTTTATACCATCTTCGGTCTGGGTCAAACTTTAAAAGCGCCCAATTTTATGCATAATAAATGTTTATCTTTGATGTAATTTGAGCATTCTCACATTATGAAGATGATGTGACAATAAAGAGCTCTCTATATCAGCAGAGATACTTCATGGAAAGTATATAACGCGTCTGTCATTAAATGTAACAATAAAAGCATAAAGATAATGGCGTGTTTTTCGTTCTTCAAAGAAGATCGCAATTTCCAACAGGTTTTTGATAATTTCAACATGACTCAAATGAACATCAGCTTTAATATCTGCCGCTCATGTTTGTAATAATTTATTAAATGTTAATGTTCACTTAAAAGAACTATTAGCCACAACCAAACTTGCTTTATGGTGTAGTGAAATTCTACCCGTTTTGTGTCATTCCAATAAAAATAAACGAAGTTTGGCGGCTATTTTTCATTGCTTAAGATCCGACTGATCCCCATTTTCAAGTACGCAATGAGTTCGTCTTCGTGGTTGCTTAGTGCAGATTCTTCCATGTCCTCCGAAGGCTTCATCATCGTCTATACTAACCACTGGAAATGAAGTCAATCTAATCTTCATTGATTGGCAACGTTCCGATATGGTATTTTCTGTATCATCATCAGACCTCTAATCACTCACACACTCGGTGAAATGCTCACAGTTGCAGATTTAAGCAAATCCATCGTGAACATTGTACTGTGTGTGTGTGTGTGTGTCATTAGAAGCCTAATGTTGGGGCGGGAAATAAAGTTCCAAAATGTCTCCAGTCAACGAAGATTAGATCGTACATCATTTAGAATGGTTAGTATGAACGATGTTGAAGCCTTCGGAGGAAATGGACGAAACAGCACCAAGCAACCACGAAGATGAACTCAATGCGTACTTGGAAATAGGGATCAATCCATTCCTTGAGACACTGATAGTGAAAAGCGACAACCCACGATCGCAAATCGTGGTAATCATAATTGTGAAGCCCGCACTACGCAACCCTATAAAAAATGTCCAATCGTTTTTTTTGTAGAACGCCTATATGCAACGACGGTAAACAAAAAATGTATTAACAAATAACCCATTTACAAGTACCAGCAAACAGAGCAAGTCGCCAAGGTGGCGTAACGGATAAGTTGCAAGATTGAACGAAATGCACCCTGGTTCAAACCCCGGACACGGCAATTCTGACAGACATTATTATTTCTTAACAAAGATGAAATAGTTCTGATCCACAAATTTTGCTTCAAATTACTTGCAATTTCAAGTTCAAACCAACAGCATATATAAATTTATATATATATATATATATATATATATATTCATTGTAACCTTCCCAGTATATGCACGCCCTCAATATATACGGTACGTGGATGATATATTTCTTGTACTTAAAAACAGGTCGCAACCACGAACATTGCTTCAAAGTTTCAACAAAGCACATAAGAATATCGGTTTCACGTCAGAGCACGAGAAAGATGACTGTCTGCCTTTCCTAGATGTACTATTAAAGAAAGAAACTAATGGTAAATTAAACAGAACAATTTACCATAAACCAACATGGTCTGCACAGTATTTGCATTACAGCAGTTTTGTGCCATTTCAATATAAATTATCAACAGTTCGTGGTTGCTTTTCAAGAATTGACAGGTTGGTTATTCAAGATTCTAAAGAAAATGAATATAATAAAGCAATTAACGATTTAATGTCTAATGGCTATCCTAGACAATTAATTGAATCAATTATTAAAAGGGGAGTTAACCAGAAACAGACGTACTATGGGCCAGAAAAGAAAACCGTCTACCTAAACATCCCATTTAAAGGGGATACAGTTTCCCAAATGGCACAAAAGAAAGTTGAAGCAGCATTGACACGCACATTTAATGCAGCCAAACTACGAGTGTTATTTAGGGTAACACACTTGCCTTTACCAACAATCAAAGAGAAACAGCCGTTAATGTCGATATCAAATATTATTTACCAATATACATGTGCAAGTTGTCGATCAACTTACGTAGGCCGATCGACCAGACGGTTAATTACTCGAATGAGAGAACATTGCAACTTGAACGCCTGTTTTAAATCAAATGGTGAATACACCTCTGCTATTGCGCAACACATCATCGAAACAACGCACGTATGTTCTCCAGACGTAGCATTCAATGTAATTACTAAATGCAGAAACAAAAGGGAGCTAGCCACATACGAAGCCTTATGGATAAACAAATTGCAGCCGGATTTATGTAAGCAGAAGAAACACGTACAAGCATTGAGCTTGAACTGGATGTGACGCACGCAATTTGATTGGTTTCTATTTTTCACACTCTCTTTGTTCACATATTTCTGAGAAAGAAAATTTTCTTATATCTGATAAAATTTCATTTTGTTTTTGCACACAGGAAGGGTACAATGAATTTTATTAACTCGCATTTCAAAAGAATATATCTATATTTAAACAAATTTACAATCAAATTTTCCCATACTACTTTAATTCTATATTACTTCCTCAGGTAGAATGGTGGCTGATTTATAATAATAGACCGCGCATAGCTGGTTAGAAGTTGAATGCAAAGGTAGCACCAAGGAGAATTCACCAGATGGAAATACTGATAAGGAAACATAAATAATATAACATTATAAGTTGTATGCATTGCATAGCTTGTGTAACCTACGGAGGAAAAGGCATGATTCCAAACTATACACGTTACGGAAAATATTATTGCTATTGAGAACTGTCAAATACGAATAAAATCATTCTAGAAGTTAAATTGCATTTTCTGTTCTATATATAGTTTATTATGCATAGGCAATATAAATTGAGTCCAACATTGTCAATATAATATGATGCAATATCAACTAAAATTCACAGTGCTTTTTTCATGCGCGAAATAAACGAATGTTTAATCATTTACGTGTATCACCTCGAGTTCCGACTCATTCCTCATACATGCATTTTTCTGCTGACATAAATCGAGCTGCAGTTATTTAATCCGCAATGTTCTACGAATTTCTAAGTTATTTCGCTCACTGTGTTTTTAAAAGCTTCACGTAAGTAATACTTGTTGAATATAAATGCGCGAATGCACAAATGCTTTGCCCAGTTGTAGACGTGTATTTATCGTTCGATTTAACATGAATATTTAGATTGTAATGGTCCTTCACTTAAGCTAATGATCCTATGATTAATCGGCCTACACAAATTGTTCAACAACTAACTCCAATACAGGCAATGTAATCCTCAAACAGTACTGTTGACTGTCCTCAAATGTCAACCACTTTCACTTATTTCATGACAATGGATTCATTATTTACTCGAGTATATAAGCATGTCGCTAATGATATTGTTTAGTTCAAGCTTTAGATATATACGTTAATAATTATGCCTAACCTTATGTCGCCTGGGGTAACATTAAACTAAATTTCAGTCGATAAATTTACAAGAATACCAATTAAATGAGAAACGATTTTTTGCCTTAAACGTAGGCAAAATCATACGAATAGGTTATTTAAATCTTGCAATTAAGTAAAAGTTGTGTGTGATATTTTAATAACGGCGAATAACGAATTAAATTTTCTTTACTCGAAAACCGATAAACGTTCGTAGACAGGAGCAAGGAAAATATTCATTAAGGTTGAAAATTGTTACATGCGACGAAAAGTCGTAATTAATAGATTAAAAAAATTTTCTAAATTTACTTAGAATATCGATTCTATTCGTTCACTAGAGGTATTGTATCGAGCAACTAGACATATGGGTACTTTTCGAAATTTCATGGCGATAGTCAAACCGCTCTACAGTATGAACAATTTATAGTTATTAGACATGAATTCGGTTTATATAAACAACGCAAAGTTTCTTTAAATTCTGTGTGATTTTGATACATTTATTAATTCATTCATTTGAGTTATTATTTATAAATTTTGTAGATGAAACAATTATTAAAAAGAATTACGCCGAATTGAAATAATCAAAAACTCGTTAATGAAAGGATACTAAACGGTAAACAAGAGATATTTTCATTTATTTTAAACACGCTGAGTTTATTAACATATATTTTACACCAACTACGCAATCAATGATTGACTTTCGGAACAATTTAAATAAGGTAAACGATTGCTAGACAAATATTTTAATGATGCTCGTGGCCGAATCCGCACCTCAAATACGAAAAATATTACGCAGCTATTGCATTTTGATTCGCGTCAGCCAGTGTTTGTTTTTATTGAAATAATAAACACGTCAAAAGTGCCGGAGCAGGTATCTCACGCTAGAGTTTCTCTTTTGTACAACTGGCTATAAAAAATATTGGGAAATATATTTAGTCTATTAAAACCACGAGTTATTGGTAGTAAGATCGATTGGTTTAGTGACAAATTCGTTAATTTTTAAATTTAATGTGTTAATTGATTTATTGAAATATTTTCAAATTTATTGTCTGTATTACAAAGCTCTTGGAAAATTATATAACGTAGTAGTTAAATGACGGAATAATTGAAAAAAACTATAATTTATCATTCATATCCAAATTGCGATCTTGAAATGAACACCAAAAATATTACACACACACACACAGATATATATATATATATATTTCTCCGTATAAACGAAACATCGTAGAATGTGGAGAGGCAAGTCTTCCAGTAGACCGGTTTCGTTCATATTGAGAACTCTGCAAATACATATATGGCATTTTTAGACATAATGTTCTTACTAACAAACCCTAAATTGTTATTCTAAAATAAACAACACACTACTAGTTTAAGTGGTGTTTAATTGAATATATATTTATGTCTAAATAATAATTGGTTGCGCAAGCGGTGGTTGATAGTTATTTAGATAGACTTTGCGAGCCTAACACTAACATCACTAGTCTATATATATATATATATATATATATATATATATATATATATATATATATATATATATATATATATATGCACACCTCAGTATATACTAAGAATTGCATAATGTAGAAGAGGGAAGTCATCCAGTAGACCAGTTTCGTCCCTAATGGGAACTCTTTAGATATTGTCCAAAATTTTGCCGTCGACAGGGCTCGAAACAGGGCACGTCTTCTTCGGAGTCTATGGCTCTAATCCCTGAGCCTACATGTCGCACGATACATAACATTTGCAATTATATACTAAATAATGCCTCTTGGTTTGACTTTCCTTCAGATGACGCCTATTTGGTTTCCCTTTAGATACAAAGTCTCAAACAGCGACCTTTAATCTCTCAATATAGAACAGACACCATGCAACCTAGGAAAGTGGAATCGAATTAAATATTAATATAATTAAACGATCTTTCGTTGTGCGGTTGATGACGCCAATAATTTAAATTAAATTTGCTATCTAGATATGAAAACAAATCCAATTATGTAAATACATTTGCAACCAATGATCGTTTAATTATATAACGGTTCAGTTCAATACCTCATTCAATGTCTCTTTGGGTTTGTTATTTAAAAATAGATTTGGTATATCTAGTTGGAAATTTAAGATTAAATAAATGACATACAGGCAGTACCCGAATCAAAGGCTAACCAAAACACATTCGATCGTATGTAATTAAAATTGTATGTGGTGTGCGGCAGGTTGGCTTAGTGTATCGTTTCAAGGATTCCGAATCAGACGTGCCGAGGCTTATGCTCTGTCCCAATAAGGACGAAACCGGTCTACTGAATGAATTTATTTTACTACACTATGCAATTCTTGGTTTTTGCTGAAAAATTCATATATATATATATAAATATATAAAAAAAATATATATATATATATATTAATTTATCACGTGGTTGCTGTTTTTATCAAGATCGCAACCTTGATTTGAATATTTTTTTATCGCCCATGCAACCAATGATCGCTTAATTATATAAATGATAAACTGTTTGATTGATTGGATGACTGACTGACTGACGGCCACAGTGATTGATTTATTGTTTGAAAAATGTTTTGTTTGATCGCATGATTGACTGAATTATTCATTGATCTATTAAATGATTTATCGCTATTTTATTTATTGACCGCTTGAATAAAATAATGAATGAATGATAGATAAAGTTTGCGAGTTTGAGACAAATTCTGATTTAATTGTTTATTACCTGTCTCAAAACTTGTCAAGACTACAGTGATTAGCACGCAATGAAGCGTTTTGGCCTTCCAATGCAATCATCAGAGTACTACGACAAACTGATCATAATGATTCAACCCGTAGTGCACATATATGTTCTGGAAAATCAAATATGCCGTTCACATCCATAGAAGTCTCGAATGCATTTGCCTGACTGAAAATGCCGACTGCACAATCTCAATTAAATCACAACACAAAATTGTTGGTGGGTTTGAGACACAAATAGAAACCATACGATTAAATATTGATTGTGTTCATGGTGATAAAAATTAATTTAATCAAATTTACGATCTTAAAATATACGCCAATCCCATTAATTAAGCGAATGTATGATAATTTATTACCTGATATATTAATTTTGAAATCGATTTAATGAATAATTGATTCATAGGTATATATATATATATATATATATATATATATATATGTATGGTATATATATATATAATTCATTTCTTGATTTGTTAATATATTCATTTATGCTTACTCATCGAATTATGTTTAATCTTAGACCATTTTGTTTTACTGTTTTTATCCCCGTGCTTCGCATAGGTATGGCTCCTTCTTAAGGCAGATTATATTCGTAGATGGGTTTTGTCCCAAAACTGGCAGAAATTATGAATTGCCCTCACATTATAGCATGTGCAGTTCTAATTGGTTTATTGTACAGAACATTTAACCAAATCTCCGTCAGTAAACTGACCATTACCACAGTTTTATTCATTATTTCCAGGCTACTCAACAGTAGATGCTTGCAGTACGCTCTATATTTTATACCACATTAATAGAGAATCTTATATTTACATTAAGCTGCAATCTTCTAGGAAATCAAATTTAACAATAAAAAGATTAGAGCGCAGATTGTGGTCATTCACGTTGGGTCCCAAGATAAAGTAATTTAAAAAGTAATATATAAACCTGACACTGAACGACACACAGAGCTCCACTCGATTCTACATGAATCGAGCAAAGTAGCGCCACACACTAAGCCTAAAACATGATTACCTCACTTTGTTGCCATAATGTCATAATATTCTTGTTGAATGAAAATATTCTAGAAGTAAAAAACAAGCATACTTCTAATAAATATATTATATATATATATATATATATATATATATATTATATATATATATAATATAGGAGCTTTCTTCATTATTTATCTAAAGCAGCATAAATATGCCCCTCATATCCTGCTGCTAGTATGGTGTATAAGTCCACGCGACACCAAAAGCTTAGAAAGGGCGCAAATGTGTTGAAAAATAAATGAAAATGTACAACTAACAGTAAGCAGCCTAAGATGTCTCGCTGCATCTCATCTAAATGAAACCCGGTCACCACTTCGCGCTCTATTAGAATTAAATGCCTACACGATATCTCGTCTAACTCTGCTAAACAACTGTGTGGATTATTGTCCGCGCGGTTCGCCATTATATGATAGCTCACAAGTATTTTACTCATAACCTATGACATCTTGTATGTGGCATAAAGTGAAGGCAAATTGCGCTTACTTGAAGGTATTTAATCAGCTTACACGAAAATTCGCCAAAGTACCAAGTCTCATAAATATCCTCTATCAGAGTCGCTGGCATGCACAGCAGGAGAACGAGGAAGTCAGCAATTGCTAAATTGACCAGCAGAATGTTTGTAACGGTACGCATGTACACATTTCTGATCACTACAGCAACCACAAGCGCGTTGCCGACCAGTCCGACAGAGAAGACCACCACGTAGGTAGCCACCAGCGCCCACTCGTATCTGTTTATTTGGATATATCGATTGATTCGCTCCACGTAGTCTTCAACAGGTTCACAGTACTCGTTTTTAACATCCAAGAGACAGTCAGAGTTAGCAGGCATGTCATCCATTGATGCGCCAGACGGTAACAATGCCGATGAATTAAACTCTAGTTTTGTTGTTGTTGTTGTTGTTGTTGTAGGCGACGAAGATAATGGCAATAGCGGTGAGGATGTGACTGTTAATGGCAACAATAAAGATGTGGACTGTGCTGGAGCTGATAGCAATGACGACGATGGTGAGAAAGCAACCAACAAGCTCAATCGAGAAGGTAATTGGGATGAATTTGACAACACGGTTACATTAGATGTTAGTGGTTGAGTATTTGTCACTGGTTCCAGTGATGAATTTATTGTTTCTCTGGAGGCTGAAAGCATTTTATCAGGTGTGGTCTTTACATTTATAAGCTGTTTTCTTGTCAATTTTGTCGCGTTTCTTTGTATCTCCAGGTGCATGTGGTCTGATGTGTCAACAAAATCGAAAAAATTCTCCTGATCTTCCGATGATAAGAAATTTGATACTGATGAGTTTTGACGTGATAAGCTGTCGGGTTCACCGGAAATATCCCACCATCGTAACAGATAGTATAGTGAGCTACTACAACGTGAATTGGCTTGTGAAAATTGATTTAGTGTCAATGATGATGATGATGATGACGATGATGATGATGATGATGATGAAGATGTTGAGGAGGAGGCGGATACAGCTGATGACAATGGCGAGAAAAAATTCTGTCTAT
Source organism: Eudiplozoon nipponicum (assembly GCA_029291075.1). NCBI lineage: Eukaryota > Metazoa > Platyhelminthes > Monogenea > Mazocraeidea > Diplozoidae > Eudiplozoon > Eudiplozoon nipponicum. The sequence continues at coordinate 48,603 of JAQBSW010004672.1, forward strand.
CACTAGCGAACGCGTTTGACTGAAATGGAACGCAAACGACTTCAGTTGGCTCCCATTTAAATAGATGAAATATCACTAATATTGTGAAGATTATTCGCACTTCTGCTTTCTTCATATTTATTGACGGATTTCAATTCCGTTTATTGAAATTAAGTTTAAAAATTCAAAATTACAATAATTGTCCTTAAAAGTGGAGCAATGGAAGGAATTGAAACACCTGTTAAAATGAACGCCTTTATAGCTTTGCTAAAAGAAAGCTTGAAAAATGCATTAAGCAATAGAGTATATTTATTTGCAAAATTAGCCTTACACGTGAATAAAATGGAGCATCTCTTGCTATGATGAAAGTCAAATCAATAAACTCTCAAACCGTATAATCGCGTGATTTCGTCTGCTACAACTGTTGTCACAATTTATAGATGGCTCAACTATGACAATTGAAACTTCACCAGTTTATTCACATTAAAGAAATAAGGAATGAGTCATTGCCGGCTTCTCCAGGTTCCCTTTCGTATGTGACAACTGCAAAATATCACGTAGTTCACTGATATTTCAGGTTAAAGTCATATTTCCCCATTGAAATACAGCAAGAATACAGAGAAAACAGAATGCACATGATGGAAATTTCCTCCAATTTGTTTCAAATATATCTTTGATAAAATGCCCTTCTTCATAATATTCATAAGTTAAATTATTTCACGATTGAAGTATCTGAGTTATATGGTGGGAATAAATAATCAATTTGACAGGAAAATGAATTCTTAAATAAATAAAACACTTAGTTATTTATTCAGAAGATATTAAATTCTACAAAGATATAGTTTTTATTACAGGCGTGCACATAATAAATCCGTACAAGTAAAAATATTGTTTATGGGATTGTAATGATATTCAAGCCGATCTTGTTATCATAAGGCAGAAAATTCAAAAATGTTTGCTCAATCTCAAGCAAATAATTGTTTCTCCTTTAAAATAATATGTAGCTTAATATGTCCACGCGTTTATCTCGATAACAGAGTATGACTGGATAATGGACGTTGAGAATAAACTAATTTGTTTATTTTTTCATATGATTCTCTTTATTTGTAAGTCTAACTTTACAGAAACGCAAAACTATATTATCACTAATCTAATAGGAATGATAATGATGTCAGAATTATGTAAATTTTATGTTAAGCAAACCGTCTCTAGCACTGTGAGTTGTATAATACTCTAATATTTTCCTAAGATATGTTGAACGCGTTTTATATTTTGGTATTTGTTAATTACATGCATAATTTTCCGAAAAATATCTGTCTTAATGCAGATATCTAACAAGATTTCAAACATTTAAATACATTAAGGTAAGACAGTTTAAAAATGTTTGGACCATATTCCGGTTTGCAAAGCTTAACAATGTCTGCTTATCACACAGTCTATAAAACGATCGTTTGTAAAAGCGTGCTACAAATAATAATGTTTACAATGTCCATTAATATCAGCACCTGGCTTAAAATAACGCAAATTGATTTTGAAATGTGGATTCACAATAAAAAATAATAATTGAAGAATACCGTATTTTGCATAAGGTCATATTACAGATATTCTGTTTATCCGTGGATATATACCAAGCTAAATCACTGGTAGGGTTAGTAAAAATCCATTAGTACTCACTTTTATAAGTTTATCAAAATATTTTGTTTACAAAATATATATTTGTCGATATTCTACTTGAAACTTTGAAGATAAATAATCTTTGTAATTACAATCACAATAATCCATCAAATCAATTTTGCGTAAATTGGCCTTTTCTAGAAACCACAAATATGCACTGAATTTGCATCAAATAATGTAAATAAAGACTAGCAGACAACTATTTCAAGATAGCAATTGGCGATTCAAATTGGATTTCATTAAGAGATTTCAAAAGTAAATTCATTTTTCACATTTAAGAAATGTATTTCAAAAGTTAATATTGATCAACTTGTTAGGCTACATGATTTGGTCAATTGGATGATCACATTAAGCGTAGATTATCCATTAGAGCGATGTTGTGAATTATTGATCGTATGGTTTTATTTATTTCGTACCATCTATCTGTTCTATTTCTGAGTTAAATATGTAATAGCTATCCTTTCAATCACAACAAAAAATCAAAAATTCAATGTTTTCATTTCAATGTCTTAATCATCTCGTTCGCGGTATTTGCGCATTGGCTGAACATATTTCAACAAATAGAAATTCAACTAATTTTTGTAAGAACCCAACTTATTGGTTATTCCAAAGTTCTTTTGGTTTTAGTTATTATATTAATACAAATTGTGAATTAGTAACTTGTGGTTTCATTTCAAATTTATTCGTTAAAATTATTCATGTACTTATAATTTTGAAAACACCAATCCTCTTAATATTTTGGGCTCGGTGCAAACGAACAACAGCCAATTTTTTAAAAGTAAATCCGTCGTTTTAGCGGAAAGTTCTCCGCATTTAGACTAACGTTAAATATAAATAGCTATACGTAAAACATTCCTGCATCCAATTTTGATCATTTGTGCAATCAGGAATAATAAATGCTAAAATATCTATGGCAAAACACCGAATAATTTAAAGATCAAATATATAACGTTGAACCATGTCAGAATTGAATCGAATTTTTGTACGGTATTAATAATTTTCTGTCGACACTTTTATAGTATTGTAAAAATAGTTTTACATTTCAAAAAAGATGAACTTGCTTTTGTTTGAAGTCTGCAAATTTAATTTAAAGATATACACGCTCACGGATATATATTAAAGTGTGTCTTATTCGTGACATTATATAATGTGTCATCAATTAAGTGAGTAAACTTTTAATTTGTCCTCCTATTCTTCCTTAATTTGTATTACACGTTTTTGCGATGATGTATATATATATATATATATATATATATATATATATATATATATATATATATATTCATTGTACACTTCCTGTGTGCAAAAACAAAAAGAAATTTTATCAGATATAAAAATATTTCTTTTGCATTGTCTTCTCAAATATCTACTAATGAACATATCTTTATATATAAATTGGAAAGCAAAACAAGATAGAAATATGTGAACATAGAGAGAGTGTGAAAAAGAGAAACCAATCAAATTGCGTGCGTCACATCCAGTTCAAGCTCAATGCTTCTACGTGCTTCTTCTGCTTACATAAATCCGGCTGCAATTTGTTTATCCATAAGGCTTCGTATGTGGCTAGCTCCCTTTTGTTTTTACATTTAGTAATTACTTTGAATGCTACGTCTGGAGAACATACGTGCGATGTTTCGATGATGTGTTGCGCAATAGCAGACGTGTATTCACCATTTGATTTAAAACAGGCGTTAAGTTGCAATGTTCTCTCATTCGAGTAATTAACCGTCTGGTCGATCGGCCTACGTAAGTTGATTGACAACTTGCTTATTTACTTTGGTAAATAATATTTGATATCGACATTAACGGCTGTTTCTCTTTGATTTCTGGTACCCTTTTCTGTGTTACCCTAAATAACACTCGTAGTTTAGCTGCATTAAATGTGCGTGTTAATGCAGCTTTCACTTTCTTTTGTGCCATTCGGGAAACTGCATCCCCTTTAAATGGGATGTTTAGGTAGACTGTTTTCTTTTCTGGCTCATAATACGTCTGTTTCTGTTAAATTCCCCTTTTAATAATTGATTCAATTAATTTTCTTGGATAGCCATTGTACATTAAAGCGTTAATTGCTTTATTATATTCATTCTCTTTAGAATATTGACTAACCCACCTGTCAATTCTTGAAAAGCAACCACGAACTGTTGATATTTTATATTGAAATTGCACAAAACTGCTGTAATACAAATACTGTGCAGACCATGTAAGTTTATGGTAAATTGTTCTGTTTAATTTAACATTAGTTTCTTTCTTTGCCGATTCATTTGAGTTTGTAAACAAAATTCAAGATATAAATGTTAAAAACAAGATAATGGTATATTTTGATGTTACGACTTTGTTTACAAATGTTCCAATTGATGAAATCATTGACATTATAGTCAAAGCGGTAGAACACGATATATTACTATCGCAGGTGCCAGGTCACACTCTACGCATGCTTATCTTATTATGCGCGAAAGACGTACGATTTCGTTTTAATGGAAGCATCTAAAAACAGACTGATGGTGTCGCAATGGGAAGCCCCTTGTCTCCAGTGTTGGCTGAGATTTTTCTAGGGCACCTAGAGAATACATCATTAAAGAGTGACATAAGTAAATTTGCTCAATATATACGGTACGTGGATGATATATTTCTTGTACTTAAGAACAGGTCGCAATCACGAACATTGCTTCAAAGTTTCAACAAAGCACATAAGAACAAACATGGTCTGCACAGTATTTGCATTACAGCAGTTTTGTGACATTTCAATATAAATTATCAACAGTTTGTGGTTGCTTTTCAAGAATTGACAGGTTTGTTAGTCAATAGTCTAAAGAGAATGAATATAATAAAGCAATTAACGCTTTAATGTCCATTGGCTATCCCAGAAAATTAATTGAATCAATTATTAAAAGGGAAATTAAACAGAAACAGATGTATTATGAGCCACAAAAGAAAGTTAAAGCAGCATTAACACGCACATTTAATGTTGCTAAACTACGAGTGTTATTTAGGGTGACACAGAAAAGGGTACCAGGAATCAAACAGAAACAGCCGTTAATGTCGATATCAAATATTATTTACCAATATACATGCGCAAGTTGTCGATCAACTTACGTAGGCCGATCGACCAGACGGTTAATTACTCGAATGAGAGAGCATTGCAACTTAAAGGCCTGTTTTAAATCAAATGGTGAATACATGTCTGCTATTGCGCAACACATCATTGAAACATCGCGCGTATGTTCTCCAAACGTAGCATTCAAAGTAATTAATAAATGTAAAAACAAAAGGGAGCTAGCCACATACGAAGCCTTATGGATAAACAAATTGCAGCCGGATTTATGTAAGCAGAAGAAGCACGTACAAGCATTGAGCTTGAACTGGATGTGACGCACGCAATTTGATTGGTTTCTGTTTTTCACACTCTCTCTATATTCACATATTTCTATCTTGTTTTGCTTTCCAATTTATATATAAAGATATGTTCATTAGTAGATATTTGAGAAGACAATGCGAAAGAAATATTTCTTATATCTGATAAAATTTCTTTTTGTTTTTGCACACAGGAAGGGTACAATGAATTTTATTAAAGCTCGCACTTCAAAAGAATATGTATATATATATATATATATATATATATATATATATATATATATATATATCCTTTTGGAATGCGAGCCATAATAAAATTAATAATACCCTTTCCACGTGAAAAAGAGAAATATTCTATTAGAAACAAGAACGGTTTATTTTTCATATTCTTCTCAAGTATCTACGAATGAACACCTCTTTATATATAAATTGAAAGTAAAAACAAGATAGAAAAATATAAACATGGAGAAAGTGAGAGTTAAGGGAACAACCTCTAGATCAATTTCAATGTCTGAACATGCTTCTTCTGCTTTCATAAACCCGGCTGCAGTGTATTTATCCATAAAGCTTAGTATGTGGCCAACTCCCTTCTCTTATTACATTTGGTTGTTATTTTAAATGCTACGCCTGGAGAATATACGTGTGAGATTTCAACGATTTGGTTTGCAATTACAAACGTGTATTCACTATTTCATTTAAAACATGCATTTAAATGGCAATGTTCTCTAATTCGATTAATAAAACGTCTGGTAGATCGGCCTTTGTAAATTGATCGACAACTTGCGCATGTATATTGGTAAATAATATTTAATGTCGACATTAACCTCTATTTCACTTTGATTTTTGGCAAAAGCAAGTTTAACAAACTTGTGAAGCTAGATGCAACTGATGAAGGCCTACCGTGAAGTAGGTTGAAATATCTTGTCAAAAGTAAACTACAGGAACAATGAAAGCTGCGTTAGTCAAAACGCAGATCAGGTAATTTCAATTAATCCAGGTTCGTAAATAAAAAAACCTCATTCAACTAGCCTGATTTACGGTTTAACTTCTATTTCTTATTGGTGGTTTAACACAGGTTGATTTGTGAATACATACGCATATGTGTCTGTGCGCGTATAGAGGTCGTTCTCATTTGGCGAATTCTACACAGAGAAAAGTCGGAAAAATTATTCTAAATATACGATGCCACTTGTATCAAACAACAAGCCCCGGCCTAAACGTTCAAGAGCATTGCTAGTATGACGTTTTACTCGACTGGCCACGAATCACACAATCAAACATGAATTTGTTAGCATTCGGGATAGCTCGACCATCCATTAGACCAGCTTCAACAAACATTCCATCGGATTGACAACAAACTAAAGAACAAGCATCTGCGCAATCAGCATCTCTACCATCGTAAATTTTGACTGAAATTGCACATCAATATAGGCGATTAGCAATGCAATCCGCACTCTCTTCGTTGTTTCCAAGGTGAAAGATTAAATTCATATACACGGCGATACACCAGGCAACATTCGTGGATGAAGCATTCGTATACGTAAAAGCCAGCAAAGTGAATACTTGTTTAAAACTCGATCTATTACTTCAAGAATAAGTAGATCTCAAACATGACACTGTAATACAATGAGAACGACTTCTACACGCATAGAGACACATATGAATTCGCAAATCTACCCGTGGAAAACTACGAACGACAAATAGAAGTATGCGAGACTGCTAGAGGTGAGAGCCGCATATGTAAATTTGATTTCCATATATATGCAATGAGGTTTGATCCTTGATAGTCAGTTTGCCGTCGTACTCTGATGATGATCTTGGAAGGTCGAAACGCGGCAGTGCGTTGGGTTTGTCGGTAGTTTTGTTATGTTGTTCGACGACTGGTTAAATACAGTGGGATTGGTGTTTACTTCAAGCTCGCAAACTTGATTTAAAGAAATAGAAGTAATGTTACAAATCAGGCTGGCTGTCATCCACTTAATCAAATGATGATCCAGGATGTAGACAATTGAATAATAGTAATATGTTTTTGAGTATCCTCGGAATAAACCAGCCATTAACCATATTTTTATTAAATTCGTTTCATTTTACAAATAAAAAATGTATAAATATTTTATGTTAGAATTTATTATATATATATATATATTTATATATATATATATATATATATATATATATATACATTATCAGTAGAAATTAACTCCGAACAATACGAATTAAAATTTTCACTTCTTATGGTTATATGGCAGTGAAACATTAGTCAATTTTGGCTTTTGTATGGCTGTGCATGATGATGATGAAACATTGCATACAGCAGCAAATGCTGTTCATCCTTTTGACCGGTTTTATCATGATTTGGCACTCATCAAGAACTCGCAGCCTTTCCTCAACCATAGCTCTAACTGTGACGCATATTAGCTTTGGTGACTTACATTCATCCGCTGTGTTATCCGAGCGAATTATATTTACAAACTCATAATTTTTGGTTAATTTTTTATTCAAGTGGAGTCCATTTAGCATAACATTTGGTCGAAAGTTTCCACAAATCAACCCTCGATCTGTCGTTATAATACAGCGTCATTTGACCTTTGAATGCAATTTTATTCCAAGCCTTTATCTTATAACTGATTGCAGTATCAGCTAAACATTATTTGATGTAGCAGAGGCAAACATTAAAGAAGGATGCTTTCATCCTTACTGGGCACTCATCAAGTACTTGCCGAAATCTCCGCAGCCAGGGCTCGAACCGGGAAAATTTTCTTCATTCTAGCAACCAATTTGTTGTGCCGCAAGCCGCGCACTAGACGCCATTTTAGGTGCGGGTACTGGCTGATACATTGTTGGAAATTATTTGTCTTTCTGAATCTTCTACGTTCATGCATCATTGACAAATCTTTTCACTGCTAACAAGTTTCTGCCGTCAATATAAATAAGATTTATTTATGTTTTGGTTAATGAACTATTTTTTCACATCTAATGATGCTCATTATATTTACATTTTAAAGTTTATCGGTGTATCGCGATTTTTGATCTGGTTAAGTAATAAATCGTCGCTCTTTTGTACTTGCATAGATTGTCTTTTCATTTTCATCAATGTAAATTGAGCTGCAAATTAATAAGGCAATTATATTTTGCCTTCATGTTGAGGCTGAATAGGAGTTCGCGAGTAAACAACAACAGTAGCTACCGTGGGTATCTAAAGGGGAGTAATTTCGCAGTATATATATATATATATATATATATAATTATAATTAAGTAAATAAAATTTAAAAATATATATATATAAAATAATACTAATTTATTATATAGATATATACATGATTTCGACTCAGATATTTTAATGGAGAAACTAATTTATATAGGATATGAGTATTATTGTGTATTTGGTTGAGAGGCGATTTCGTTAGTGTAGACTCCGTATTCGGCGTCAAAACGATAATAATACTATACATTCTTTCAACAGTTTTATTAACCTCTCTCTCGGTCTATAACCGATTGCAAGCTGGATGGGATTAGGTAAACTGGGGGCATGTGAGGATTACTGCAGGATTGAAATCAAAATTTTGTTGATCTTTCTATGCGTCCGGAACAGAAATTAAAATATAAACATCATGGATTGGCGTGTATGTCAATCCATTAGGTGTGCTTATAGTTATTCAATAAAATGTCACTTTAGTAAAATACACATGTTTATAGGTGGTTGTGTGCGCGGAGGGGGACAAGGCTAAGTTTTTGTATACATTTGAGTATTAGAGACTAGGTATGAAGACCGGATATTAGGAAGACAATTAAAAATACATTTGGAATTAAAATAAATATAAATATATCTGTCTTGAATGAGGATACCACATTTGCCACAAGTTGTGTTTTACTCCTGTGCGTATTGTGTCGACCCTGAAGATGAACCTGGAAATTCGGGTTCGAAAATTTGGTAAAAGAACAATGGAAAATCTTGTTCCAACGTCATTTTCAGACAATCAGCTAATTGAAGGCTTAAAGAAGAAGGGACAAGTGAGAACCCATCAATTGAGGCCAAAAATGACATCACTTGAAAATGGAAAAAATTCAAGATTTTACCGACCTATGAGTGATATCAATTGTCCCGCACAAGAAAAATGCGGTCAAATCCACAACAAGAAGGGCAGCACTGCGCAACCGAATGCATCTTTTAAAATGTTTTTAAATAAAAAATACGACCGGACAGTGGTTCAACTCTTTAACCAATACAAAAGGAGGAAAATACAAATTCTAAGGCAAGTGGAACATATCTCAGTCTTGAAATTATGTTTAAAATTTAATACTATACCTAAATGCTTTAAATTTAGACTACCATTTCAGCTAGATAGGGTAGGAAATATTCTGAAACAGGAACTTTCTATACATTTAATGAAATCATCGATAAAAAGTCAAAAAAAAGAAAATATGAACTAATTAGAGAAAAAACTAAAATAAGGTCAAGGTTGCTCTTGATATTACATTCAATGGACCTTAAATGTATAGAAGAATTCACTGATAAGGCTAGGAATAAAGAAATTCAAAAGGTTAAAAAGAAACATGATAAGAAACTCGTCAACCTGGGAATCCATAGGCCTGGAAGAAATATTCCAAACGATTCTTTTGTGTCGAAACGGGTAATAAACTTATAATCTATGGATCTCAAAGATAATGAAGAGAGAATATTTAACTTGGGACTGAACACGGCTGTTCCTATAGAATACATACCTAAGAATAAAATAATTACTGAGGCAGTTAAAATCGCACAATTCCTCCCAGGAAAAGATAAAACTAAATTTGAATTGGATGTTGCCAAATTAGTGTTAGAACATAGGGAGGATAAATGTAAACAAAATTATGACTTGAAAAGATTGAGATCGAATTTGTTATCTAATAAATAGAAATATTATATCGCATGAAATAAAACTTAAAATGTTTATAATATGGATTAGACCGATACTAGAATATGCTGCCGCTGCTTGAAATCCTTTAACAAAGGGTTTGTCTAATAAGATAGAAGCTGATAATTTGAAAATAATCTTTCCAATTGATCCAAATAATGTCGAATTCTGCAAAAATAATGTGACACTAGATTTGTATGATTTAAGTAGATACTTGTTAACACTAGGGCTGAGAATAAACAGTAAAAAGACGAGAGCTTTAAAAATAGGTAACAGAACAGAATTTAATTATGTTTATTTTCATGATGCTGAGATTAATGATGTTTTTGAGATTAAACTTATGCAAGAAATTAAGGATTTAGGCATAACTATTCATTGTACGGCTTCTGCTGAGAGACATATTGAAAGGATAGTAGGCAGTGCCAAGAACAGATGGGCATTAATAAATAGAAATATTATATCGCATGAAATAAAATTTAAAATGTTTATAATATGGATTAGACCGATACTAGAATATGCTGCCGCTACTTGGAATCCTTTAACAAAGGGTTTGTCTAATAAGATAGAAGCTGTACAAAGAAAAGTTGTGAAACAAATTAGTCCTATCTCCTGCACTATATACGCCACTAGATTACAGTTTGTATCACTGCATCCTTTATGGTTTCGGAGAATGTGCTATTGCATAAAAGTTTTCCATTTGAACCAGTGGTCTGGTGCCTATATGAATCCAATAAGAAAGAGTCATGAAATTGGAACTAGATCTGGTCATTTTGCAATATCTCCACCATTGGTGGGGAATGTTGCGAGCAAGCTATTCTCTTTTTCAAAAATTTACAAAATTTACAATCAATTGCCAAAGGGGCTTAGAGAAACGCCTCCAACTAAAATGTCTTTTAAATTTTTATCTACCGAACTAGAAAAAGTGTTCAATCCTGCTGATATTTTTAATTTTGATTATGATAATACTTTCTCATGGTTAAATAAAAGACAGGATTAATTGTTTTTCAGCAACATAATTTCTCGAGATTCTATCTTCAAATTTTGTATTATTAAAACTGAAATGTTATGCATTATATCATCTTGTTAATCAACAATGCATACAATCAATTATTAGTCATGGTTCCCTTTTTTTCTTACAAAATGTTATACTCGAATTATACCTTAAATTTTCCTAATTTTGATGAAGAATCTATCACTCTTTACAGCTGAACTTTCTGATGCTGATAAATTGTACAGTACAACTAATTGCACATATTTATGTGATGTGATATCTTTTTATATTGTACATTTTCTAATTTTATTATTTGATGGAACATGTGTGGTTTGAATCCAAATAAAGATATTCTATTCTATTCTATTCTAATAAGGTAATATGCCTTAAAGCAGATAAAGGTGGTGCAACAGTGCTAATAAACCAGAGGGATTATGTACAATTAAATAATAAAGACGTTTACCATAAAATAAATAAGGACCCAACGGACAAATTACAAGGCGAGGTTAAAGCTTTAATTAATCAAATGGTTGGGATCTGGGGAATTGGATACAGTACTTGGTAAATCATTAATACAAAGAGATTCACTCTCTCCCAGAGTGTATGGTCTAGTTAAAATTCATAAACAAGATAATCCACTTAGGTTAATTGTCAATGTCCAGAATTCCCCAACTTATAAGATGTCCAAATTTCTGTGCCATAGAATAAGAAAATACACCTATTTTCTAGATTATACATTAAAGAATACTTATCACTTTACTGACATTATTAGTAAATATAAATTATTAGAGAATGATAAACTGGCAAGCCTGGATGTGGTATCTATGTATACAAACATTCCGGTACAGGTTGCATTAGAGTGTGTCCAACGTTGTCTAACGGAATACCCTGAAATACTAGAAGGGAGTAAAATGATGTTAAGTAGTATTATGGAAATGTTTAAAATTTGTATGTCCTCTACATACTTTATATTTAGAAATGAATTCTACCTTCAAGTTAAAGGTGTTCCTATGGGACAACCATTATCGGTCCCAGTCGCTAATATTTATATGCATTATTTAGAAAAAAATCTCCTACTTAGATCTCCCCTCAAACCAAGCTTATATTTAAGATTCCTAGTGTTGAGGCCCCTAACCTATTCGTGTCTGTAAGCCCCATAGATGCCAGATCGCTGGAAGTCCTAAAATTCACAGTAGAGTCTGATATGCTTATATTATTGCTTGCGTCATTTAAGTTCAAGTCCGCTATGTCCTGCACTAACCTACTTGTGTCCTCGAATTTAATATCGGTATCCATGATCAAATGGTATAACAATTAAATCGACACTTACGTATGGCAATCGGAAGGTGAAAGTTGGAAAGCTATTCCTTTCAGCAATAATCTGTTTTGGTATGTACGTGACCCCCCAATAAAATCAATTATACCTGTTCCAAGGCTCCTCCTCAGTGTTATTTTATATCAGAACACAAGGCAAGTGATGGAATAATTTATTGGATAATGATGTAATCGTTTATTATGGAAAAAAATGTTAAAATGCAGCAGACCAAAATTACAATACCAGACAGGAAGCGAGATACTCAAAAACTGAAAAAAGCGCACAATTTTTAAAATCAAGTATTTAAACAAAGAATGTTCTGGAAAATAAAAAGAAAAAATTCTTTTTAAATAAAGTTCGTTACAATCAGCTATGGTGGTTTAAATTTATCAGTCAAGGTCATTTTACATAAGGCGGAGGATTTAACATCCTCTACATACACCACCTTCTCAAAAAACGGCTAGTAATAGACGTAATCATAGTTCTTCGGCTGACGATGTATTCTTCCAGAACGAGTTGTGCATACTGGCGCCCCTGACGTCGTCATCTCGCCCGGTACAACATTCGCTGTTTCTTCAAAATCATCTGGTATCGACAAATAGTTTTCATGCTGTGATTCAGTAGAATAAGATTTTGCTATGTTAGACAACGGTTCTTCAGAGTACTGCATTTCATTATGTGCCTGCACACATCAGATTCGCCCATCGAACGGTCATTCGACGCATCTGTTAATTCAGTCACACCGTCAATCCAGATAAACTGGGGAATACAGCGATCCAACGTAACGCAATCCTCAATGCCATTTATTTCTATGATGACATTCTTGTCAGTCATCCTCTTGACCTTGTATGGTCCTTTGTAAAATGGTGTTAGGCAGTTCTTCCTATTCTCATTAGTTATATATACATGCGAAGCCGATTTTAAATCGGAGGACACATAGCATTTAGTTTTAGGTTTTCTAGTCTTGGTTGGGGCCAAACGACACATCTTGTCTCTAAGTGCTCCTACAAACCAATCTACATAACTAGAAGCCCAATCAAGACTACTTGGAATTTCTATTAGAAGATCTCCAGGCAACCTTAATGGTTCTCCATAAACCAATTCTGCAATGGAAGTTCCTAATTGTGCCCTATATCTGTTGCGCATGGCGAGTAGTACTATAGGAAGATCGTGTATCCAGCTTGTTCCACTAGTACACCTTAATGCAGCTTTCAGTTCACGATGTAGCCTTTCTACCATCCCATTCGCTCGTGGGTTATACGCGCTAGTATGTATTACAGTGGTTCCCATGATGTTGAGGGATCTTACGAAAAGCTCTGACATAAATTGACTACCACGATCACTAGTGACCTTTTCCGGAACACCATAACGCGATATCCAATTATGTAGAAACGCGAACAAGACTTCTTGCGCTGTCATGTCTTTTAAAATCGCCACTTCAAATTGACGACTAAATCTATCTACCCTTGTCAGCAAGTATTTGTTTCCATTTACTTCAGGCATCTCGACAATGTCTATGTGTACGTGTCTGAACCGTCCGATTGGTATTCCAATGTTCTTTATCTCGGTTCTGGTATATCTCCACACCTTACACGTTTGACACTTGGCACAGGCTCTTACCCATACCCGTATGTATTTAGACATGTGCGGCCATACGTATCTGTCGTTGATTAATCGAATGGTGGCTTTAATGGATGGATGACCCATGTCATGTAACACTTGGATAATCTTGGCCCGTAACTCCAATGGCACATATGGTCGTTGTTGACTTCTAGATGTTTCGCATAACAACCACTTGCCCCTTATGAGCTTACGAACATATGCTGGTCTTTTAGATAATACTAATGTAAAGGGATCCGATCCTTGCGCTTCCTCGATTTGATTAACGAAATCGTTCATTGATTCATCTAAATATTTCAATGGACCTTGAAATATCAGCTCGACATCAGCTTCATTCGTTCGGCTAAGTGCATCGGCCACCAAATTCTCCTTACCAGCAATATGAGACACAGTGAAATCGAACTCTGCTAACCGTGTTATTTGGGAATTTACTCTACGAGAGTAATTAAGCCTAGCTGTCTTACCAAGTATGCTAATCAATGGCTTATGATCGGTCAATAACTTAAACTTGTGACTATCTAAGTAATGCTCGAAGTGTATCACTGCGGCATACACTGCTAGAAGCTCTTTGCCAAACGTATCATAACGTTTTTCTCGATCATTAAGCTTACGGCTATAAAACCCAATCGGTCTTACTACGTCCTGATCTCTTTGCTGTAGCACTGCCCCTAGTGCAACATCTGAGGCATCTGTGATTAGTTCGAAAGGTTTTTCCCAATCTACAGGTGCTAATGTGGTTGCGTCACTTAACATGTCCTTGGCATTTTGGAAATTTTCTCGGTCTTCTTGACTCAAGATTATAGGCCAAGACTTCTTGATCGTGCTCTTTTCACGAGTGAGATGGCTTGTTAACGATCCAAGAATTCCGGCTAGACCTGTTCCAGAATCAACTGGAATTTTTTTAGAGAATTAAGCATACTGATTGATTATGAGAGTTTTTATTTTTTGAATACTGATGAATTTGTTTCTTCTGTTTCATCGTTATTATCTGTTTTATTTCAGGCATCTACGTTTACGGACATTATACCGAAACGAATTAATAGGAAATTGTGTAAACTAAGAATTAAACGAGATAATATAATAAAGTGTAGTCTTATTAATAGTATTAAACAAATGAGGTTAGATTCCATTGATAACGAAATTAATTCATCACTGCTAATAATTCGTCAAAGATCAGAACGAATTATTTTGGCCAAAATGAAGAGTAATCCTCGATTAGGATTTAAACTCCTCACAGATTACAGTAAATACAAGGAAAAGTTAAAGCTTATACTACCTGTGGATAAAACTGAGTATGGATTTCTCTGTGAATTGGAGGAAGTATTTGTCAATTTGATATGCAATCCACAGAATGAAAGAAATTTTATAGAACTATCAGATCCTTTGGGACGCCAGGAACCAGGACTTGTTATTGACAGTGATGAATTGATAAAATTGATGTTAAAAATCAAATCAAAAAAACAAAAAGATCACCTTGGTATTTCGATTGATAATCTGATTCAATTACCCTTAACATTTAGGAATGCACTCTGCAACTTTATAAATAGAATTTTGAAGAATGGGAAATTACCAATCGATATATTAACGATAGTAGCTAAGCCGTTGCCAAAAGTTAGTAAGCCAACGTGCGCCAGTGATTATAGATTAATCTCTATTATCCCTTCGTTTTTGAAGATAATAGAACGATTGATACTAGATCATTTAGAACGTATGTTACCGGCTGATTTTGACTTATGTCAACATGGCTTTACGAAAGGTAGATCGACAACTACTAATATGCTTTCCATGTGGAAACATGTAATCACATTAGACGAGAATAAGTTAGATGCATTAATTGTATTTATAGATATCTCAAAAGCTTTTGACTCTATATCTTTTGATGCTATTTTGAATGCGATTAGTTTGTTGAATATTGATCCGAATATTTTTAGATTACTTAAATACTATCTATATAATCGACGAATGAGTATTCAAGTAAACGATTTGATATCAAAATCAAAACGAGTAACGAGTGGAGTTCCACAGGGATCAAGCTTGGGGCCAATTTTATTTAAAATTGTATTAGCAAATTTGGAAACTAAGATCCTTAACGGTCGAGTTTGCAAATTCGCTGATGATTTAAAAATAATCTTCCCAATTGATCCAAAGAATGTCGAATTCTCCAAAAATAATGTGACTTTAGATTTGTATGATTTGAGTAAATATTTGTTTACACTAGGGCTGAGAATAAACAATAAAAAGACGAAAGCTTTAAAAATAGGGAACAGAACAAACTTTCATTATGTTTATTTTCATGATGCTGTTATTAATGATGTGTTTGAGATTAAACTTATGCAAGAAATTAAGGATTTAGGCATAACTATTCAATGTACAGCTTCTGCTGAGAGACATATTGAAAGTATAGTAGGCAGTGCCAAGAAAAGATGGGCACTAATAAATCGAAATATCTTATCAAATGATATAAAACTTCAAATGTATATAATATGGATTAGACCGGTACTAGAATATGCTGTCGCTACTTGGAATCCATTAAAAAAGGGTTTGTCTAATAAGATAGAAGCTGTACAAAGAAAAGTTGTGAAACATATTAGTCCTATTTCTTGCACTATATACGCCTCTAGATTACAGTTTGTGTCATTGCAATCTCTGTGGTTTCGGAGGATGTGTTATTGTATAAAAGTTTTCTATTTGAACCAGTGGACTGGTGCCTATATGACTCCGATAAGAAAGAGTCATGAAGTTGGAACTAGATCTGGACATTTGGCAATATCTCCTCCTTTTGTGGGGAATGTAGCGAGCAAGTTATTCTCTTTCTCGAAAATCTACAAAATTTATAACCAATTGCCGAAGGGGCTTAGAGAAATGCCTCCATCTAAGATGTCTTTTAAAACTTTATCTACTGAACTTGAAAAAGTCTGCAATCCTGCTGATATCTTTTATTTTTTTGATTATGATAATACTTTCTCATGGTTGAATAAAAGACAAGGATAATTGTTATCGGAAACAGATTTTCTTGAGATTTTTATTTCCAAGTTTTGTATTATTATAATTGAAATGTTATGCACTATATCTTCAAATTAGTTAACATTACATACAATCAATTGCTAGCCATGGTTCTCAATTTTTGCATAATGTTACACTCGAATTATACCTTAATTGTTCCTAATTTGATGATGTATATATTATTCCTTTCAGTCGAACTTTCTGTTATTGATATATTGTATTGTACAACTAGTGAGATATACCTATCTACATGAGATTAATTGCACAATTATTGTGATGTGATAATTTTTTAAATATATATTGTACAATTTCCAATTTTATTATTTGATGGAATATGTGTGGTTTGAATCCAAATAAAGATATTCTATTCTATTCTATTCTATCTATATCTTTTGATGCTATTTTGAATGCGATTAATTTATTGAATATTGATCCGAATATTTTTAGATTACTTAGATACTATTTATATAATCGAAGAATGAGTATTCAAGTAAACGATTTGATATCTAAATCGAAAAGAGTAACAAGTGGAGTTCCACAGGGATCAAGTTTGGGGCCAATTTTATTTAAAATTGTATTTGCACATTTGGAAACTAAGATCCTTAACGGTCGAGTTTGCAAATTCGCTGATGATTTGAAAATAATCTTTCCAATTGATCCAAATAATGTCGAATTCTCCAAAAATAATGTGACACTAGATTTGTATGATTTAAGTAGATACTTGTTAACACTAGGGCTGAGAATAAACAGTAAAAAGACGAGAGCTTTAAAAATAGGTAACAGAACAGAATTTAATTATGTTTATTTTCATGATGCTGAGATTAATGATGTTTTTGAGATTAAACTTATGCAAGAAATTAAGGATATAGGCATAACTATTCATTGTACGGCTTCTGCTG